>JAYMFT010057383.1:0-15037 GCA_038088735.1 Panulirus argus | reverse complement strand
TCTCTCTCTCTCTCTTTATATATATATATATATATATATATATATATATATATATATATATATATATATATATATAGTGTCCATACCCCTTTAAACCTGGTTTTCCACCGCCACTTGGAAATGTGTGGATTGGAATGGCGAGTAAACACAGGTGAAAGCTTTTGAATCTGCAAAAATATAAGAGTTGTTTTTTAAGTAAATGGGTAAGGAAATAGGTAACAAATTATTCGCATCGTATGTTAGGCCAAAACTAGAATATGTCACTCACGTTTGGTCACCGGACCTTAAGAAACATAAAGGTGATAAAGTGATAGTCTTTAGGAGCGCAACATATATAATATTGGAATCAATAGAGCTGGGTTACAATGAGGGGTCAAAGGCCATATACTTGTCCTCCACGGAAGAGAGAAAAGTAAGGGGTGACTTAATCAAAAGTTTTGGATTCCTAAAGCCCTAAAGCAGTTTGATGATGTCAACACAGAACAGTTCGTCGAGCGATGCAAAGGTCTAGCAACCGGAGATCATAAGATGAGAAACTAAGCAAGGAAAAACCTTACAAATGATGTAAAGAACTACTTTCATAGTAGCAAAGTAGTGCATGAATGGAATAAGTGATGACACTGCGAAAGCGGACTGCATAGAAAAGTGATTTCAAATTGTATGATAATAATGAAAGGTCAAGAAATGGGACCGCATGAATGTGGAATTTCCTCCCCGTGTAGCACAGATAAAGTGATTACAATACCTTCACAAAGCACGCAGCGTATGGGGCTTTTCTTTCGCCTGATTGATCACCTTTCATCACAGATTATTATTCTCATTTCTCATATATGGAGAACTCACGTCCTTCGCTTCATAATTCACTAAAAAAAAAAAATAATCATTTGAGGTTTATTTGTTGTCGCAAATAAAAACAACGTGTTCATACTTACGCCAGCAATGATTGACTTTTATTCGGGGGGAAAAAAAATGTGTTTGATTAACTTTGTATCGCATGAATTATACAGAATCACAGGCACGTGTTTATTGGATTTATATGTCATAACAAATCCTTTTGTTATTGTCTCTGCTTTAATAACGAGTCGCTTGTTGTTATCTAAATGTAACAACTAGGCACTTGTTGTCATTCATTGTGTAGAATTACGGTGGTTGATCTCTTATTTAATACTAGTAATTTCGGCTGTACGTTCATGTCTGTCATAATTGCATCCGAAGTGAAGTATATCTCATTATCATCGAATAGTGAGGGATGATGGTGAGGTTAGGAGAATGAAGTGATGGTGAGAGAGGATAGTGGAGTGATGATGAGAGAGAGGATAGTCAAATGATGGTGAGGGGAGTGAAAGAGGGAAGGGAAGAAAGGTTAGTGAAAGATAGTGGGGGAGGTACAGTAAAGAGATGGTGAGGAGGAATAGTGGGAGATAGGAAGGTTGAATTGGTGTGGTGAGGTTGCATAGTAAGGGAAGATGAGGGAGTATAGTGAGGAGAGATATGATAGTGAGAACTGAGAGTGAAAATTGTGATGAAATGCGAAAGAGGAGAGTGCAGGATGATCAAGTGTGATACTTTGAAAATATCCGTAAGGATCAGGTCAAAAGCCAGGCCCAGAGGTCGTACCGTCTTGCCTCAGTGGTCGTACCATTATGTTCAAGGGTCGTACCATCATGCTCAAGGGACGACGTACCCTCATGCTCAAAGGTCGTACCGTCATGTTCAAGGGACGACGTACCGTCATGCTCAAGGGTCGTACCGTCATGATCAAGGGTCGTACCGTCATGTTCAAGGGTCGAACCGTCATGTTCAAGGGTCGTTCCGTCGTATTCAAGAGTCTTACCATCATGTTCAAGGGTCGTACCGTCATCCCCAAAGGTCGTAGCGTCGCGCCTTTGGAGTTAAACGGGTGTGTGTGTGGTTCCGTGTTGTGGTCTGTCCTCCTAGCGAGTGTCCTCACTATTCCTCGCGTCTGGTGTTATGAACCTTTTTCTCTCCACAGTAAAAGCAATTTGCTCCACCTCCATGACATTGTTTATTCACAACACTTTAAATTCCTCTTTTGCAATTCCTTCCCGGCGTTTTCACTCGCTGTTGCATCTAATGTTCCTCTACTACAACCTACGCGTTCCTCCTTGCCAACAACCTAACCCCAGAACGCCCACTCCCATCAAGAGCCACACACACATGGCCAAGTGTCCCAATAAAGCCGCAGATAAAGCGGCGTATACTCGAACGCCGAAGCCACGGGGTCCCCCACTGCTTGAGTTCGAGTCGTCACGTTTTATATGAAGTCGTATAAAGTCGCCCATACAGAGCCGGGAGCACATCTGTCCCGGCCAAACGATTTCTCTCTAACGCGGTGGCTGGTTGGCCAGCTCCCTCCCCCACCACCGGGCTCTGGGAACCCCCTCCCCCCGATCCCGCAACTCCTCTCCGACCCACCCTCAGGCCAACGCCGCCGCCTCCTCTCCGCTCAGTCCTTGTACCGAGCCGGACGTTTATTGGGTTTGGAAACGGTCAAGGAGATTTCGATTTTACCTGACGAAGGCTGCTGAAGGAGTAGGATAAGAGGGGGGGGGGGCGAAGTAGGGGGGGGAGGGGAGGAGGAGGAGACCCTTCTGGGGGAGGGATAGAGGGAGGGAGAGGTGCGTCATCTGCGAGGGTTATCCCGGGAAGCCACCCGCATCTCGATGTCTCAATAAACGAGGAACAAGATCGTAAAAATGAGTCGTTCATGTCTGGAGGAGGAGTCTCACGCCCCCACAAAAGTTACAGCAGAAAAAAAAAAGAAAACTATAGTCTTGCCCATGTCTCTTGTCGACAAATGTGTCATATTTTGTGCTGGCTTATCCACTCGAGCGATATTGCTTCAGTAGCAATCACAGGTTAAATTGAATATCATCCAAACAGCCTCAATATTGCTCTCCCCTTTACGGGCGGCAGATGATATTGCTTATTCAAACACACCACACCACCACCTCCGCAACACACACACACCAGCCCAGCACAACAGCAAAATCAGGTTTCCCGGAACATTTCACGTTTGCTGCTAATATAACAAAACTGATAATATCCAGCGCAAGCGTTTCGTCATGCATCGTACGTCTGGATGGTGAAGAGAGGGACGGTTGTTGGTCGTACGTCTTGTTGGTGAAGAGAGGGACGGTTGATCGTACTTTTATTTGTGAAGAGAGAGAGATGGTTGGTCGTACGTCTGGTTGGTGAACAGAGGGATGGTTGGTCGTACGTCTGGTTGGTGATCAAAGGGATATATGGTCGTACGTTTGGATGATGAATAGAGGGATGGGTGATCGTACGTCTTGACGGTGAACAGAAGACTTTTGGTCGTACGTCTGAGAGGTAAACTGAAGAATAGTTGGTCGTAACTCTGGATGGTAGACAGAGGGACAGTTGATCGTACGTCTGGATGATGAACAGAGGGACGGCTGATTGTACGTCTGGATGGTGAAGAACGGGACGATTTTGCTAACAGATACTGAGGACAGTTAATGACAGTACTGTCTGAAATGAAATAACGAAAGGTTAAAGGAGAGAGAGAGAGAGAGAGAGAGAGGGGGTGGATGGAATGGAACATAGGGGAGAGGACTGGAATACAGCAGTGATACTCTTAAGAGTTATTTATTGGAATTGTAACTCGCAAGTTTTCCCGTATGGGTTTTATTTCCACACCTCACCCGCCCATCCCCCTTAGCACCTCCCCAGGTACTCAACGTTGAGTGGGTTTATTTCCCTCAGCTGCTCAACGCTGAGATACCTTTACTTATCCCCCAGATACTCGGTTTCATTATAAGGTCTCTGGACCAGAGTAATATGTCGGTGGATAAGGACTGGAATGACAGACTGTGGTTCTTTCTATACAATTCAAAACTCAGAAAAAAATTAAAAGTGGCCGAAGAACAAAGGTATTGATTCAGGATCTTCATTTTGGAGAAGACATTTTGTATCCAAGCTGGAAATAAAGTGACGATGGACTGTTGATACTTTTCATTTTTCTACTGCTTTAATTGCTATCAATGCATCATATCTAAAATGGTACAAAGGAATCACTCGCTGGTTTTGACCAATTAAGAGGTTCATGAATACCTCTGATCACTCCGAGACTTAATAACATTATCTTTTTAACCAATTTGCAACCTCTAAGTCCCAGAGGTTTTTCCAGTAAGCTGAGTTATACAGGTATAACCTACTTGAGTCGTCTTATGAGGAACGAAAGACCAATAATGATAATGATAAAGATACAGATACCTCCTTAGGATGCGTGGTGGTGTATGGTGACATTACCTTGTTAATAATAGTGTCCTTTGAAAAACAGTAACTCATTTTGTTGCCAGATCAGCTAGGATGTGGTGGTGACTATTTAAGACCCTACGGGCTGCAGCCTAAAACAGCCTAGCAGAACAAGATAGGAGGGAAACACGACAGCTCGATCCCAGACTCAGAGCTGTGGAGGTTAGAAGACCTCCGAAAACTATCTCAAAGTGTGCGTATGTTAAATGAGGTCAACTGTGCCTTATACTAATACTAACCCGGTAAATTCTACCACAACGATGAGTTATTTTGAGAAAGAGAGAGACCCCCACAATCACTTCTAACCACACTGATCAGTATTTTTGAGGAGAGAGACTCTAGGAGGACATTCTATACCCGCAACGTTTTCCCAATACTTCACTAAGAGCTTATCCCTTACTCAATGTTCTTTTCAATTATAACTTGTGACGATTTTCTCGAGTTGCCTCGGTCTGGGAATCTTCGAGAAAATACTCTTACGAAACCCCACCCCTCTCTCTCTCTCTCTCTCTCTCTTCTCTCTCTCTCTCTCTCTCTCTGGCTCAACGAATTATCGGGAGGATTTAGCCTCCTTTTTTTTTTTCTAAGCAATCTACCAAGGAAGCGATCACTCTTGCAAACTTCTTCTTAAAACATTTCCTCCCCAAAACCTTTCTCAAGTAGGGCGAGGCGAGCAAACTAGTTTTTTTTTTCACTTTTTCTTTTTTTTTCCTGGCCATCAACACAATAGAGGTGAGTAGGAGGGGCTTAAACCCACCGGCCCTGACGAGGCATTTCTCACCCTGATGCGGTACACTAAACTTGAATCAAAGTTTTAATAGTTTTGCTTGCTGAGGTGTGGTAATAGGATTTCCATCTGCATGTACAACGCCGAGGACTCCTGGAGGAGTTCCGCAAATTAATGGTCCTTTTTCTTTTCGCCTTCCCCCCCTCCCCCCACCCCCCTTCCCTCACTCACTGGCCAAGCCCTGTGTGGAATGTTTAGCTTGGGTCTTTAACTGTGAAAATGAAACCGCACGAATAGTTTTCCTTTTTTCTTATCCAAGCGCGTGTCTTTTTTGCTTTTTCCTGTAGGTACCCATCCCTTTTATGCTGTTTACTAAGACTTTATTATATTGTCTCCGTTTTCGCTCATCCTGCTGGAGTGTTAAATAGCATTAGAGCCCAGAAAATGAGAAGACGTGGACAAGAGTAATCCTTCTGGTACCCAGAGCTTCTATGTTCTTAATTATTTCACCTCCAACGGAAATTCCCTGTTTCTTTCTTGCTTTGTTTCAGAGGGTGTATTCTTAGACTGCTACAGAGACGGTTTCTTCCTGTATGCGAAATAAACGAACAGTTTTTCTTCCATGCTTAAATATTTCAAATGTTTTTGTGCAACAGTTTTTCGTAATAATGTATTTAAACATGACTGTGACGATTTCTGGCTTAAAGAAATGCCATTCGGTAGTAAATAGTCATTATATCCACCAGTGTACTTGAACATATTCTTTTAACATGATAAGGAAACTGTGTGTGTGTGTGTGTAATATATGTATGTTAAGAGGAAAGAGTTTTACACTTGTGTTGCCTAGTCTCTTTACTCTCGATATATTTTTAACTCCCATATGTATACACACACACACACACACACATACACATTGAGGACATGATATATGCATACAGCATATATAAATTCAAGAACCTGAATGTTAGTAGATGAAGTTGAAGTGTGAGGCTGCAAGAGCGCAAACCTCCCACCACGTACAGTGCAGATAGGTAATTACACACACACACACACACACACACACACACACACACACTTCAATGGTAGGGGATGGGATAATCCTTGAGTTAGCTGGGGTACTGGGAGAGGCCAATACAGTGTCACCTGAGCCCTCCCTCTCACTGGTGACAGAGTCACACAATATAGTGTAGTCAGAGGAGTATTCTACTGTTGCTGTACGCATTCCACTGTGCTGTAAGCATTCCTCTGTTGCTGTACACATTCCGCTGTTGTTGTACGCATTCCGTTGTTAGTGTACGCATGCCGTGTTGCTGTATGCATTCCACTGTTGCTATACGCATTCCGCTGTTACTGTACACATTCCGTTGTTGCTGGACGCATTCCAATGTTGCTGTACGCATCCCACTGTTGCTGTAATAATTCCACCGTTGCTGTACGCATTCCACCGTTGTTGTACGCATTCCACAGTTGTTGTACGCATTCCGCAATTGCTGTACACATTCCGCTGTTGCTGTATTCATTCCATTGTTACTGTAGGCATTCCGCTGTTGCTGTACGCATTCCACTGTTGTTGTACGCATTCCACTGTTGCTGTACACATTCCATTGTTGTTGTACGCATTCCACTGTTGCTGTATGCATTCCGCTGTTGCTGTATGCACTCCGCTGTTGCTGTATGCATTACGCTGTTGCTTTTTCGTTTAGCTTCCATTTCTATGCAAACTGGATATATTTAACTTCACGTTTTCCCTAATCTTCACAGCTTTTCGCAACGAATGGGCTCCTTTGAGAATATGGAATTGGGATAGGAAAAGCAGCGTTACTGCATGTGGAGCTTATTCTCCCGTCACTAATTTCCCAAATGCAGCAAAAATTAATTGTCCTGCTTGAAAAAAAAAATTTATCGAATATTATGGTTATGATTTATAAGAATGCCATACAGAAAGGAAAATGTAAGTAGTCAAATTGTATGGCCAGAGTTGGTCGGTTATTTGGGATTAAGGCCTAACTACTACTGGGGTCATAAGGCTGTTGACGTCAATTTATTAAACATCTAGGTACTTAAAGAGTGAAAAATTACATATGAGTAAGAGATGGTTCGTTGGGATTTAAGCCTATCAACTGTTAAGGTCATCAAGGCTGTTTATGACAGACCACATCCATCAACCGATACAATTTAAACAGATGCTCATGATAATCTAAAGATACACTTTCACAATGCATAAGATTAAGCACACTAGGTTTGTTATTTGGATTTATTTTAGTTAGAATTCTGTACGAGGCAGTGTCCACGATTACCGTGTAAACGTAAGAAAACTGAATACGCTTCTTTTCTTATCTCCTGCCCACTCGATAGCTCAAAATCTTGAATATAGATTTTTTAGGTAAATCACACATAAATAAGCTTCACACATCACAAACATACACTTAAAAGAACTCACTACACTTATAATCACACACATGAACCGACCTGTGCCAGTAATAACTACACCCGAGAACGGGGCTGTTATTGACAAAGAATGTTGGCACCGCTTGATCTTTACGAACCTTTGAAAAAAAACACACACACCAGTACAAATAGGGGATATGAGACAGAAATACCATTATCATCATAAAAGACTAATGACTTATGCTTTGGACGCATCATATGCATATAAAGTTCTACTTTAAAAGAATAAGTTGTCCAAACCTAACATCTTTTAAAAGATGTTTCTTTATCATAGTTATCCCTAGATTTGATTGTTTTCTACGATAAAAACTATTACCATTTTCTATGATAGTCTTTTTTTTTTTTATAGCAAACGTGCGCCCATAGATGGTATTGTGTATGTGACCCTCGACGGCATAGTCAAAATGATTAACATATGTCTCGGTTAAGTTTCCCCTCTGGTCTATATTCCCTTACCTTGACTCTTGGGCCTGTGAGATCTTTGCAAGTAACAACACATAGATTAAGACCCTTTTTGTAAGTGATTATTGGACTTTGATCATCCTGGGTTTAGCCTGATTCATGAGAACTGTTCCAGCTCTGTTCTGAAAGTGCTGGCATGTCCGAAATTACTTCAAAACGTAATATTCCAAGGAAAAAGTGTTATGCAGTGTTCGTTTTCTGATCCCGCTAGCTTCAGAGCAGCTGCCACGACCTGCTATCACGCTTGGGACTGGAAGCTGTGGAGTGATTATGCCAAGCCAGTGTTATGAAGGTTTTCAGTCAGGCACCTGTGCCATGGACGCGGCGACAACAAAAGGTGAGTTTGCCTTTATTCATGACAACAGGTGACAAAATTTTCAACGTCTAGATCTTGCGTCACATGAGCAACCATCGTCATGGAAGTGTTTGAGATGCGTTACGGAGCCTGATTCCCGGTGTACGCAACCAGCCAGTTTCAGGGATTCAAGTACTCATCTCACGGTTAGTCCATTCTGTGTCTATGAACTTGAAACGTTTCTGTGATCCACAGGGAAGTGTAGCCCAACAGAGGACGATTCTTCCCTTGTTACCCATCCCTATCCTGTTCCCTGGTCCGAGCTCCTATATTTAGGTTTGATGTTTTTGCCACCACAACTCCCCGCTTTACTCTGCAACAGTTTTACACTGATTCATTGGAACTTTTTCAGTGATTCATTGTTCAAGAACGAGTAAAAGTCTGTTTTAACTCCGCACCGAAACTAGTTTTGTGAAACAGCTACTTATGTTTTAGGTATTTTATTTAGTTAGTTGTGGTAACATGAATACATACGGAGGACCGATCAATCTCATCGTTCATAATGGAAGGTACTAGATTAGTTACCATATCAGGGAAACTGTAGAGTGTAATACCAAGGTAGGTAATACACTCGTAAAAAACATCATCAGAACGTATGAAAATCTCGCCTAAGCTCCCTAGCAGTTAATATGTATATTAATTTTTAGTATCCTAGTAATATATATCAGTCACTCATGACATTTTACGACTAAGTGGTGCCAGAAGTCAACAAACAGACGACACACACACACACACACACACACGATGAAGGTAGTTTCCTTCGTTTCAGAGGAGACGCAACTTTGTTAGTGTATGCAGTGCATACTAGGTGTATGTATATACTGATGTTCCATCTTGTTAGTTAAGGGAAGGAAATATAGCTAAGCTAGGCGAATCATTGCTCATTGTGTACATAACTAGATGGCTGGGACCTCCCTTAATATGATTTGAGGTTCCGTGGTAGTCAAAGAGGTTCAATGTTTGTACTGCCTTCCAGGTCTCTAATATGTCTGTAGTTTATGTTATCGTTATCTTCCAGCCTCTCCCGTAGTTTATCTGATGCCTTGCTTAAGTGTGTGCCAATAGGTAAAATTTTTAATCTTCCATGTTGCCCCTCTGTACTTTCTATATAGTTTTTTATTTTTGTTTGTTTGTCCTACACAACATAGAGGTATATTGACACGCATGAATTTCATCAGGGAGGCCATGGGCCCCTGGCCCTCCCAACCCATAAATTTATGTAAATATATGTAAATATCTTTCTTTCGAGAAAAGTAATTTAAATTTATCAGATTTCTTACAATTGATAATATTAACTGATAAGATTTATGTTCTTATACTTTTATTTATTAATATATAAAAAATTTAATATATAATCTTTATTGCATTTTTATAAGGAATTTTATTTATATTTTACACATAATGCGAATATTAGAAATTAAGTTTTCTTGTTTGAAATTTTTGTCCAAAAACTTCAAATGTTCTTTATTGTAATTCATAATCTTTTAAACTTATCAATGAGTATTAATTGCTTAGATGAAACTTTAGTAGGTATTTCCATATTGTAATCGGCATAAAAGGCATCAATAATTGCAAATAAACCTTTTTTTGAAACTAGAAATGAAACAAATCGAATTTCATTGATTAAAGCCGTGGTTTACGCTGTAAAATTTTACTGTATGAACACACGTTTTCTGCGGTTTCTAAGTGGAACAATTTATACAAGTTATTACTTCTGGTTTCCTTACAATGTGTATATTTCATGTACGAGCGTCGGATTTTGAGTGCAACACCTCCAACTCCATCAGCTTAAGATTCTCGTTAAGTGGGTAAGTGTTTGAGGTATAGGGAAACTGTAGGTGGTAAACCCCTAAAACGAACAGCTTATAGTGTAAGTAACGCATTCGTAACACTTTCATTCAATTTTAGCAAATAGTATACGAATAGGAGGGACGCTTATGGCATCTTGTCATTTGCTCAAGTGCTCCTCTTCATGATTGTTCTCCAGACGGCTGACAAAATGTTCACCGGGCTCTTTTTGGGATTGTTGAGCTTATTCGTCTGGTATGTCATTATACAAATCGAAGAAGCCGTCATACAAGAAAACTTGCCTATATGGTTTAGGAATGCCTTATTTCCTTTGCTATTTATGCATTCCACTGCTCCATGCGTTGTAACGTTTGAATCCGAGTTTTGCAAATATGTTGGGTGAGCGAAGACGTGTACGTACATAAATTTAGGGATCGAATCAATCCCTCACATTTGTCCCTCACAAAATCAAGTTTCTAGGTCTCGATAGACATCTCAACCTACTGTTTACCCTCCAACAATAATAGATCATGGTTTAGTTAAGTGAATTGTATACTGTTGGGATAATGAAGAAATTTCACTTATAATAGAGCCCACAAAGCAACTGGAGCATTAAATATGAAATATGTCAAATACAACACGGAAATGGAGAAAGTAAATAGAACAGGAGACTACAAGAAGTTGCCCTTGCAACATTAAATCCCAAACGGGCCGCCAACAGGCAAGGGCCCGTGTCGGACCAAAAAACAGGGGTCCAACGATCTAAACAAACATTAAATCTAAGCTTTAAGTACTATAGGCGCTTTGACCTTATCTAATGTTAATCATTCAATTTGTAAAGCCTGTCGCTAATGAACACAAACAAGAACACTATGTCTTACACTGTGGAAAAAAGAGAGTATTTTAGGTATATGTCCTAATAAATCCCGCATGAAATAGAACCATACATTGTTAATAATAATATATCTGAAATAAAGAAAATGTTTTTACAGTTTGCATCAACTGGATAAAACTGTTGTATGAAAGATTATAAGCTTATATGATAAAACAATTTTGTAAATATTTCTTTATTGTCTAGAGATTTTTCTGTCCACCACCAGCCTTTACAAACAAACTCCACCACCACCGGGACACTAATACTCCCCACCTGCGGACTGGTGCCCGCTTTGTGTATTATATACATTTATGTGCTATAAGTATGCACTGTTTTCCATATGTATGAATGTACTTAATGCACAATAAATCTTTAATAATTAATTAAGAGATTTGCTGTGATCTTTCCAATCCTTTAGAGCTGATTCTAAACGTATAAGTATAGGATGCCTAATAAACTAACTGCAGATATCGGCACATATAGCTAAAGATCAGGTGATTAGAAATAACAGTGCTAATTGACAAAAATAAATAATGAATCTTAACTCCTTATACGTATACGAAACAGTGACTCCGTTAAAGATGATGTACCATGAGCACTTTGTCGAATTTCCTTCCGCAAACTTGTATGAGACTGAATGGTGTCCTGACGGGCGTAAAACAACGTTTCGTTGTGCGACTGGTTTTGATTGCCGATACCAATAAATACCATAAAGTCAAGAGAGCATTAGAATTATCTCAGATGAAGGCAATTGTTTCATCAGATAACAGTAGAACTGAATTACAGGAAATACATGTTTTCCTTTTATATTTTAATTCCAATAATTCCTTAATGATTGTACACATGAAGGGTTCTTCGTTGGTGCCTCTTCAAATTAAGAGGCCTGGCAATTATCTGGAAAAAGTTCTTTCGATTCAAGAGTCGCTCATTTCAGTAATCGATTTTTTCCTGCGTATCAAACTTCAGAGCCATACTGTCTGTTTAGTAGTGATTAAGCGGCGAATCGACAGTTTTCTTTTGACATATCGGCGAACGGACAGCTGAGTTGCTTGTGTAACAGTTCG
This sequence comes from Panulirus argus, assembly GCA_038088735.1. Taxonomy (NCBI): domain Eukaryota; kingdom Metazoa; phylum Arthropoda; class Malacostraca; order Decapoda; family Palinuridae; genus Panulirus; species Panulirus argus. The sequence continues at coordinate 3,017 of JAYMFT010057383.1, read as the reverse complement.
CCAGAAAAGTGCCAATATGACACCTCCATAAGAGAATAACGAGAATCCCAAATCTGCATAACACGTTCGTCAGTAAACTGTTACATAACCGATGTTAGCATTTATGAGTAAAAGCTCACATTTTAAACAACACACGTTTCTGAGTAAAAAGACCCGTTTACTTAATCACCCGACCTCTGCCACTAATTGCCATCGGTATGAGCCGGCTGGTGTTGGACTTTTAACTTTTATAACACATGTGTGTTTAGTATCAGGGAGGCCATGGGCCCCTGGCGCTCCCAACTCATAAATTTTATGTAAATATGTGTAAATATTTAAAAATTCATAATGGCGTATGATATATATAGTTTCTTTTAAATTAATTTATAAATTGTAGTATTTTATATAATATTTTTATCATCTTTTAATTTTTTGCAATATTAATTTTTGGTTGAATTTTATTTTATAATATCAGTTTATTTATATATTTCAATATGAATAAAATGGAAGATAATATATACCCATAATCTTTTCTTAAAAAATTCATTTTGTCAAAGACTAACAATTTTTTTAAAGATCACTAAAGTAAATTTTTCCACACTAATCTGTTCAAGAAACTTTAATAACTCTTAGAATAAAGTTTTTCTGGAAACAAGAATTGAAACAAATTAAATTAAATTCAATATAGTTATAGTTTTGGGGTGCAGGAAAATTGATGGACGAAAATGGCAGCTGAGCCTCTCTTTCAGCTCTTTGAATTCGATACCTTATGTTATATGCACAATTTTAGTAGTGGAAAGTAGCTGCAGATGAGGTACAGTGTAACTAAAGAACATGGGAAAAGTGAAAAGTATTGCAAAGAAAAAAAAGAGTAAAAGGTTACAGTCGTCAAATCTGGCAAAGTTTGAGATGAATTTGTCAAAGCTCAGTTAACTATGCAAATCCAGTCACAATTACATTATAGTTCATCATTGTATTGTATTATAAATGCACTAGAAATTCATGCAATTTTAGAGTAATTTTAGCCAGACACAATCATTTTCTTTTTTTTTTCAATTCTGTCATTGTCGTGCATAATTTAACAGCTAAAAGAATGTGAAGCGGTGTCTTTGTTTAAAGATCCACCTTTAAGAATTGAATTTATTTAGGATGAAGTATTTCATCACACTTTAAACAACACACATCTCCACCTAAGACCCCACTACACTGCAGTTACATACGGGTCGCCCTGTGCCAGTAATGGCATCCCGATTACATACACCCGAACTTTGCCAGTTGTGGCACACCCAAGAACGGACTATCATTGAACAGGAGCCAGTGCCAAGCTTAATCTTGGCGAATCTACACACACACACACACACACACATATGCAAAGTTTTCTGGTTTAATGTTTAACTAAGATACGGTATTGAAATGGACCGGCCCGACATTTCACGACACTCTGACAATACTGACACAGGTCGGGTATATGTGCTTGTAGTGCCATTACTGGAACAGGTCGGCATATGTATAACTGTAGTGAGGTGCCTTTTTTCAAGTAGACATGTGTTGTAAAATGTGATTGATATGACTTGCACTGTCAGCAGCGGCTACTTTATTGTGCAATGGAACATGTTCATCCCATGAGCAGTTGTGCGGTACGATTACAAAGGTTACAAGGATATTTTTCTGACCTAGTGGGTACATATTCATTACATATATTGTTATACAGTCAGCTGATTAGGTAAGCTTAATTGGCCAAATTAATCTAATCCAACTTGCGTTACTACTAAAGGTTTGTTCTACCGCTCACCCACATGCTCTGTAAGGCGATATTTTGAGTGGTAGACTTTAAGATTCAAGCGGCAGTGCACTTCGTATAAAATAAGTTCAAACTCTTACAAAATATTACTATGGAGGACTGCTACAAGTTCACTGAAAACAGGTTTCTGAATTTATGATAACGCAAAAAAGGGAATTAACTAAAAGACAGTTTACCAGGTAATGTTGCCGGACTATAATGAGGAGGCTTTTCCTCTGTATTGTGAAGTTAGTTGGTTTACCTTAGGTCTGGTTTGGTCAAATTGGCTATAAAAGGAAAATTACCTCAAAATACCACACAGGTCCACTGCCAGACGCTTGTATGATAACGCCTTTCTTAAAGACGGGAATAACAATTATTGCATCCAAGCAGGTACAATAACGGGCAAAAAGTTAATTCATATTTGAATTGTTATAAATTTCATATCTAAAAAGAAAGAAAAACTTTGCCAATCTTTCAGAGCCTAGACAAAAAAAAGAAATAAATAATGGTGAACAAGTGTGTTTGTGTAAATAATTATTCGCCCACACAGCCTGGCACAGACTCTTGTGAAAGAGCAGTCATACAGCTGGCGGAGTCTTGCTATATCTTCTCAGTTGCAAACAATTGCATTGCTAGTAGTCCCGTTCTGTGGCAGTAGAGTATAGGGAAGTTCCTGAAAGAATTCCTGTTCCTTTTTTCGGCCACATTGCTGTCATATCAGTCTTGTGTAACGTAGGTCAGCTTATACGCGAATCCAGAGCAGCTCTGCATAGCAGGATATCCGGACGCCATCCAGTTCGGTTGTCTCCGGGTTTCTGGTGTTGGGCGTGAAGGAAGCCAGACCAAGTCCGCTGGCCTCCAGGGACGCAAACACCTGGAGATAGAAAGCGACCACGTCCCTCCTCTGGTTCTCTTCTAACGTAGGGTCACGTAGGTCTTCTAGATGGATCTGGAAATTAGTCAGAATAAATGGTTGCCCTTACAGTGATAATCGACGTATTACGATAGTGAAAGTTATGGTAATTTGATATCTACAGATATGTTCTTGGGATTTTATCTAATAGAATAAGATAAGGCTGCTGTCTTGCGTGCCATACTAAAAGCTCTATTTATAAGTTGGAGAATTACCTGTCCTTTTTAACGTTTCTAAAAGTAATGTGAACATCATATATTCACCTACAAGTGTATATATATATATATATATATATATATATATATATATATATATATATATATATATATAATGTGTGTGTGT
>JAYMFT010057372.1:0-15037 GCA_038088735.1 Panulirus argus | reverse complement strand
TATATATATATATATATATATATATATATATATATATATATATATATATATGTGTGTGTGTGTGTGTGTGTGTGAGTTTGTGTAATGCGTATATGAGATGGTTATGACTAGAAAATTTAGTTGCCAAAAACCCACCTGTAGTCCTCACCCCTCTTCAAAAACACTATCAACTTTTCTGTAGCACTGAGAGTCCTTGAAGACAACCATCAACCCCTCTAGAGCGTTGACAGCTCTTCAAAAAAAAATATATATCACCCGCTCTACACTGCTGACAGCACTTGAACAACACCATTAACCCCTCTGTAGCACTGAAAGCTGTTCAAGAACTCCATCAACCCATTTGTACCATTGACAGCTCCTAGAGAGCATAAGCAAATCATCTGTAACTGTGACAATTTTAAAAAACGTTAATATTTGTTCACCAACTCCAGAAACTCTAACCAGCAGTTTTCTACACAAGCACCATCCTCAGCTAACAATGAATAATAAAATTTCGGGAGATGACAGTGGTTAGTTTTTCAACAAACACTAGAAGCCCTTAATGAGCAACATAACTTTTCAGGTAGGCGAAAAACTCTTCAGGAACACCAGCGACTCTTGAAGAACTACAATGCAGAAGAGAGGCCAGGCGTTTCCAGGAAAGCCTAGCTCAGACAGAGTGTGTGCTCAGGCGTTGCGAAGTTAGTTATGATGTACTTCAGGTTTCGTGTTTACCTGGGGCAGCAGGAGAGCCAGTTCCCCACAGTAAGAGATTCAGCATTCGCTCTTAGGAACAGATGGCAGATCACCCTGAGGGATAAATCTTTAGCTCCTGAACTGAGGCACTAGTACCATTCTGATCACAGGTTTGAGAAGGACAGAAATCAGAATATTCAAGCAAATCAAAAATAATCACAAGAGAAGTACGTTCCAGCAGATGGGGTACTTATGAAACCTGCTTAACCCCGTAAACTGATAAACGTTTCTGAAGTTCATGGCTTCCTACGACTTGACTCTGAAGCTGAACTTAGAGCTAAAAATATCACATTACACAATGGCAACAGAACTACTAGACGAGAGGATCTAGACAGCCGGTTATGTTGCCAGGTGGCACAAGAGTTTCACACACAACAGAGCCTGATGGAGATAATCTGAAGACGCGTAGAATGTCAGACGACGTGTGGATATAAAAGATACCAGCTGCCTAGGTGTTTCAAAGTGTCCCTGGCAGACCTACTGATCATGTTTCTGCTATTTCTGCATCATTGCCCATCAGAGGAGTCCTATTTGTGAAAAGGTATATAAATGACATTGTTCTCGTGATTCGTCACTGGATGATACAGCGCTGCAATTACTTCCCTTCAGCATAACTGGACAAGCAAGTTGCGTTGCGGTGTGGCAGTTGAACGAGACAACCATACCACATTTCTAGCCCTACTGAAGGAGAAGGTGTTGTACGTATGTTAGTACTCTCATGAACAACGATTCTCGCCAACTCAAAAAGCGATTTGGAATATTAATTTCAAATCAATTAGTATACATTGTAGTCAGAGTATTGATAATTATCATACTCTTTCCTCATGATATCACTGTCGAATTTCTGTAAGGAACGAAATTAATATAAAAGTCTTTTGGACCTAAGTCGTGCGTATGTTGTCCCTGTTTAAGTCACCATGGCGACCTGCGACAGCAATCGAAGGCTATAACTCATTAATAAACCAAGTGTGAACTGCCTGAGCACTTCTATATAATGCCAGCCATGAAGAGTGCAAACACGGGTGTGTTTATCTTCTTTGAAACGGCAGTGAGGCCGGCTTACCGTGTGTGTGGGTGGATGTGTGTGTGGGTGTGTGTTTGTGGGGGTGGGGGGGGGGTGGGTTGTGGTCGCCAGTCACCTGGGCCGCCACTGCTCCTCAATACGGCCGCTGGAGTCAAGTCCGTCTCGACGCGGGAATGCAGTACCCTACTCCGGGGAGGGACGGAGAGCGAGGAAGGGATGATGGAATGAAATGAAACGAGGGGACGAAGGACGAACCTAGCTAGTCTCACACCCGAGGTTCTCCTGCTGTTAGATGCTTCAGTGTTGTCACCTTAGGCTTCATAATACTACGTATGTAACTTCTAGATGCCCCATTTTTGTCCTAGTTGCTCTACCTCTCTGGCTCCGCCCCGTACACCTCACCCCTTGTTCCCTGCACTTGGATACTGTGTTTCAAGGGAATACTACTGCGTGCGGTCATCACCCACAGTGATCCTCTCTTCCAAAATGTTCATGAAGTCTTCTAACGAGTGTACACGAAAAAAAAAATCTTAGTTATACTACGTATGTGTTTAATTTGATAATTAATCTAGTTCATCTTCTACTTATTACATCTTCATCTTCATTCTCTCTCTTTCTCGTAGAAGATGGTAGGCAGCCACCGAGTAGGGAGGTACATTACAGCTGATTCTTATATTTACATCTTTTGTTAATTATAAATTAACTGATTATAGTCTTTCAGAAAACATTAGCTAATACGTTTCATGTAGACTTGCGAATCCAGTAAGGAACATTGAATCCTACATTTTTACCCTATTGTTCAATTATGTTGTTTGTTTATTTAATTTCAGTCAAAAAACTTTTTTTCACCGACTGTAAGCGGCAGAGCTTTTACGCCTGCTGAGATTTTGCCTCTGACGTTTCTTACACTGGGTATAGAATGTGACCTGTTACGTCCCCCTAAGCAATGCAGAGACGAACTGCTTCTCAAATGGAGTTTGCTTGTCCTGCAGCCTCCTGGGTCCTGTCGCTCACAGACTTCAAAGTAAACCCCCCTCCCCCTAAAAAAAAAAAAAAAGAAAAAAAAATGAAATCCATAAAAACCTAGGGTATCTTTATCAAGACATTGTCTCAAAGGTCTTTCGAGATATATAAATGTATTTCAGGTAAAAATAATATTTCATCAAATGCTAATTACAAGTCGTCTGTTGTGAATTCAAGTAACTAGTGTATATCTGAGGGTCATGCATTCAGGTTTTCTTGTGTCGGTTACAAGGTCATGAGTTTATGTCTTAGATAAAAAGACTGGTCTTTACCTAATGAAAATAATCATAATACTAATACTACTGCTACTACTACTATTACTAATAGTAATAAGAGTAATAACGATAATAAATAATAATAACAATAATTATAACATGATAATACTAATAATAGTAATAATAATAATAATAATGATAATAATAAAGTTTGTCTCCCTACTTACAAGCAGATAGAAATAAAACACTGAAATTGTTTGGGTTACACAACCCTTGACCTTAGTATAAATATTTCACTAACCCTCTTATCCCTACCATCTAGCAACAGTTTGTATCGCTAATATAGGAGTGCATTAGGCGAGGTAAACGTACAAAATGAATGTTGTCACTTCATACATACATTCATTATCGCCGGAGGAAGACATTCTTCTGTTTGAGAAAGAATGTTCATATAAGTATCCAAGCATCGAAAACTCTTTGTATTAATGTTGATGGAATGTTTACGAGTCTCTAAACCCTTTGATGACATTTTAATTAATGACCAGGTGCTAATTACATTTTATGCTAAACAGTCCTCGTGCCCACTTTACTAATGCTGCGCTAATACTGTAAGGGAAACATTAAGGTAATACAGTATTTAGTTTGCGCGCTTTAATCATATGTTTCGTTTTCCTTGTTGATGGCTACGAGAACACCAGCCGAGAGCCTGGGTGATTATTAGAAACTGATCCCGATACAGTACGATACATGAATTATCTTATTTACCAAGAGTGTCTGAGAATAATTTGGATATGTATCTTTGTGAGAATCACATACTGAGAATAATTTTGACGTGTTTCTTTGGGATAATCGCACACTGAGAATAATTTTGGTGTGTATTTTTATGACAATCACATACTGAGAAAAATTTGGAAGTTTATATTTATGAGAATCACACTGAATCTTCTTCCACTTAACGCTCCAAGCATCCTGCAGGATATCTTGCATACTGACTTCAACTTTATCGTTATCAATTAAAGTCCAGTCAAAGACTTCTGTACAATACAATCGTCATCGATGCCATCGTCGTAAATACAGACGAACGCCCGAGTGATAAGATCAGAACTGAGCGTCGGTCAAGTTCACCTCGTCACCTACACTCGCTGCTCCCACCTACACACACTCCGTCGCCCCACACTCACCACACTTAGTTCATCCGCAGACTCAACCCGCCACACACCACTTACCCCAATGCACACACACTCATCCCGTTACACACACACACACACATACACACAAACCCTACCCCCTTCCCATACCCTAAAAGACAGCACTAGCAATACTCGCTTCTGTCACACAGCGCGACGCTCTCGCATCGACTTGCAAGATACCCAAGACCCCGGGAAACGTCATCTCGAAAGAGGCTACACACCTTGATGGAAGAGTTACGACAGACGTCTGTCATCACCGTGAAACCTACTGTAATAGCCACTTCCTCTCTTCCCGGCTTAACCACCTCACTGGCTTCCTGTTGCCTTGGTTAGCCCTCACCTCACCACCTGTGTGTCATCGTTCCCAGTACCTTATCTTATCTTACTACCAACAACTTTACTCTTCCAATAGCTATGAAATATGACTCCACCACCAAAGCAGCTCCTCCCTAAAAGGGGAATGAAGATTGCAAAGTCCATTGTATTCCACGTATCCAGAGAGAGAGAGAGAGAGAGAGAGAGAGAGAGAGAGGCGATTAATACACACTTTGTACACACAATACCGCTTGAAAAGCCACACATGAAGGGCACAGTCACCCGCAGCATGGCTCAGGTTCAACCGGGCACGACATGCTATGCCAACATCATCATATGTCTCCGTCCGTGTTAAGCTTGCTCGTCGGACCTCAGGCCGTGGGCTGTGCGGTGATGCGCCAGTAAACGTTACTAAAAGAGCACGATGCTCGTTGAAATCTGGCCGCTTATCCTCAAGTGCCTACCTGCTCTAAATGCTGCCTATTGTTTTCCTTTAAGGAGGTTCCGGCTACACGACCTCAATCGACCTGCAGGAGATGATTCAGCTAAAGCCGAGTTGTCACGACATATTTGGTGTAAAGGAGGCGGGCCTCCCTAGTAGGATATTCACACACGGTTAACACTCTCGCTAACATTACTGATGAATACGATGACTAGTGTCCTCTAAAGCTGACTCACGTTTTCGATTTTGGCTCACATCCTGTTGAGAAAAAAAGGCGTTTCCCAAACTTTGTTAGTTCAATATATAGTCCACAATAAAGCAGCTGACATTAACAAACCCGAAAGAAATTGTATTTTCCCATCAATTTTGAACATGAAAAGTATTCGCAATGGACCAACAGCCTCGTTTCTGTTTATATATGCTCAACCGGACCGAAAATGGTACTTTAAACGGGTAGAAACACCAAGCGAATACCTCATGTGTCATGAAAGAGAAAGTAAAAAGATGAAACACCATCCACAGTATAGCACTTCACAAGCTCCTCAGCGAAGATTGACGTAGTGATATATGGCGCATTTAGATGCAAAGGTTTCTTCGGGTCGTGGAGAACGATGTGGACGCCCTCCGGGTCCTGGTAAAAGGAGCAAGGTGCTGTGAGGGTTACCCATACCACCTATTCCTCCCCAACATCATCATGTCCCTCCTCGTTAGGTAGCGTGAACCATACAAGATACAGCTTACTCACCAGATAATCCTGATTAGCATATGCAATAACACCTACCTCCATCTTCCCGATTAAAATATGAAACCCATCTACCTATATGGCAGGACTACGTGAAGCTGTTTTTGGAGGATGACATGTGCTCCCCTAGACAAATGGTCTATTTTATAATAGTGGTAAACGTGGTACTTGCATCCTGATCTCTCCAAACAGTGAGCATCGCGTGCATGTCAACTAGACGCGGAGACCAACTCAAGCCTAGAATGCTTAAACTTTTGGACCGTCACAATGCTTATAGGAACTAATGAAATATAAGATACATAGATCAGTTATTCTTAGAGATTCATTCCACATTAGCTCACTGTCTTCAATATTTTTGCCTGCTGAGATGATTTAGACCCCCTTCCCCCGAAAGCTCCTTCGGGACATGAAGGAAATGAGGCAGTTTCCCCTCCAGTGATTGCGACTGGCGCAAGAAGAAGTGGGAATGAACTTTTCATTTACGTTTTCGTAATGAAGCAGACGGAGCAAACCGAAAATATATAAAGATCTAGCACCAAAACACAGTTACTATTAAATATTATATCTTTCTTCAGTGACTCATCATTCATGTCTTAAGCACATGCAACAACAGGGTATCTTTGAAAAGGACCAGCCTTCAGCACAGTCCTTACTGATCGTTGGCACTAGTTAATAAAGTCTGTTGAAAAGGTTAGACTGACGTGCAACGGTAGGGCTGAGGGAGTTGCAAGGTCTTAGGCCATTACGTATCCCACATGAAGGAGGTGGTGGTAGTTGGCAGACACCCACCGACCGGGGCAACGGAAGGGCTAAGTGGTGGCTACGACGCGGTGAGGCAGCACTACTTTAGTTGTCACATTATCCCTGGTCCAGGTTGCTGCATTTCGTTCCTGCTGGCATTATTCTACAGACACACATTCTCAGTCTACACTTTTTTTTCATTCTGAATTTTCTCCCATTCCTTAAACGCACCTCACTGGAAGTATACCCATATATTTTTCTCCGGTGACGAACTGGAATGGTGCCATCAATCGAAGAGGTTTGGTTGGTTTAGACGGCCACCGTGATTGTCATCAAGCGAGTGGGTACTACCCTGCCTCCTCTTAAACTGCTTCTAAACCCGGCTCTTGCCTCTATCTATTTCATCAACAACTGTGGTCTTCAAATCCAGCCTCCCCTCTGTTGAACACTATATTCCTTACCCTCATTTCTTCCTTCTCTCTGAAACCCAAGTGTTCAGTGTTGTCTGTCTCTACACTATCAAATCTCTAACTATAGTATCTACCATTGTTTCTACTCTATGAGTCGTATTTGTTTACCGTTGTACAAAAATACACATTGTTTGACTCGAGGATCTTGAGTCTACCAACTTTAAGTCCATCTGGTCCATTTTCATTTTCCTCTATACCTTTGTATGTTTCGAGAGTTTTCTTCGTAATTCCTCCATCTATATGCAACTCTTCGACTAAGTAGCCTAATACCACGAAACGATGTTATCTACACAACTACGTGCTGAAGTCCTGGCAGATTTAAATGTGCAATAAAAGAAATGACTTTACTCAGGATGATTTCGGTGGAGTAGAGGCCCTTTCTTTTTCGTTCCTAAGCGATCTGGAAGAAACGATCAACCCTTTCACTACGGCAGTTGTAGAATCTAACGGCACTCTGTGTGCGTGCTATTCTCATATAGCGGAAAAAATATCCTTCAGTTTATCTCGATTGACTGGAACGCATTCTTTTATTTTTGGAAAATAAAATGACATATAGGTTTGTTATTCGTCTTAAATTTATGCTGCTTTTTCGCCAGGCGTATGGGGTATGTATAATAAGATGTGTTCTTTTTACGTGTCTTTCTAACAAATTCCATTACTACCCTTAATATATCTTATCTCGTATGAATGCCACAGCTTCAAAAATAATTTCATAACGTAAGGGCGGAGATCTCGTAAAGGCTCCTTAACATTTCCATATATATCAACCAGTATATGGAAAAAGTTTAGGCTGTTACGGTTGGTAACAAAGCGTTGGATGCCACTGGAAGCATTGATGACGTTGTGTATTTCCCCTCCTTCAAAGGCGGCTGATTCGTTAATAAATAACGTATATGCACCACAATCTTATCTCCATCATCCTACTGGGCACGATCACCCACTGTCCTCCCTTCAGAACGCCAACACTGGGAATTTGGAATATCTCACTGGTCACCCTTGTGAAGCTTTTATAACGATTTTTCTGAGGACCAGTACCGGTTCGCACACTGGGATGCCTCCAGCTGTGCTGACAGTACAGCGGAGGTAGAGTGGAATCCTATGTCCCTCTTTCTACTCCATCTTTATTCCCCCCCCCTAATTTTGCTTTCATCGTTCTTGCTCTGATGTCTCTCGTAATTGGGACTTGACCTGTAGTCTGAGCACAAAGCCCTAAGGAAGAATAAGAGCACAGAGACCCGAGTGCGAGTATAAACGCAAATACAGAGGTCATGAGTACAAGTACCTCATTTTCAAAGTAAGTGAGCATGAGTACTAATACTTGGTTTTCATATATGCGGAGAACGAGTGCAAAAAAAATTTTACACAAGTAAAGGTACTTGGGCTTTCTATATAATAAGTTAATTCATAATAATTTCAAGAAGCAGCCTCCATTTGACAAATATCTGAGGGTTTCTTCTTAATCCGTTGCTTTATCTCTGAGCTTCTAAAAAGCATTCCCAGCATCGTAAATTATTTTCACGTGTCATGTTGCACTGTTTCCTGCTGAAGTTCTTGCTAAAGTTGTGCATCGTTTCTCCCTTTTTTCGTTGATGTTTACTACGCAGAAGCTGCAATTAGTAGATGAAGCTCCAACACTACATCTGCTTGACTTGAAATTTGTGTGGGCGAAAGAGATAATTATGAGAATAGGTAAAGCCATTTTCCTCTCGCCATAACTCTTCCTTTTAACACTATACACCACACTGTGCAGCGTCACGGAATAATTTTCCCCACTTAGTCGTTAGGATACATTGGGCTCTAAAGCAACTATACCAGCAATACTCGTTTTCATACGATAGGGAAATTATTGAAAGTAATTGAGGTGTAAATTGAAACTGCTCGATGGTTTGTGGTTATCACTGGCGCATTGTTGTCACTCTGTGGGAATTAAGCGATCATGATATATTACGTGATACGCTCTGTAATACAGTGTGTCAATTTCATATCCATATGTTACGTATATGATTTGCCATTTCTTTATAGTTCTAGGTATAATCTACAACATATGTGAATTTGTATTATGTAACAACCAGTACACGCTGAAAGAGGTCACTCGGAAATTATTAGTAAACCCCTATTCAGGTGTAAAATATAGTCTGTTAAAATGATTAAATTCGCCAATCAACAAGCAGTGGGCAGACAGAGATCCAGCGCCTCAGGGTCGAGCTGCCATTTCGGAGACCAGGGGAGGCATTACTGGTGTAGTTGCTCCTCATATCCATGTTCTTTCTACAGCTGCACGAAGTGCTTGTGTTACCTGGTCTAAATGTCTAAGGAGGCCCAGTTCCCCCCTTTGGAAAACCTTATGGGGTACTCAGAGTACGTATACGATAGTTCCACCTAACCACCAAAATGTGGCTTTTCCATTCGTCAAAGCCTCAATTTGTCGCCAGTCGCAAAGCTGTGAAAAAGAAAATCGCCAAGTATGGCAGACCCGGCAATGATACCTAAGATTTTATAGAAGTGACTTACGTACTGCTGCCCGCAACGTGCTGCCTGGGTATTTGATTTACTTACAGCTACCGAATCGCAACGAAACTAACATTTGGGGACTGGCCTAATCAGGAGTATAAGCTACGGCATAAACTGCACTGGCTAATGTCTGAATTTGATTTCCAAAAGTGTTTGCTTTAAAATAATACGAGAATACTGCTAAAACTAAATCTAATCCACGGTCTGCACAGCAAAAGACAGTAACTATGATGCAAAAAAATCTCATCAATTGAAATAAGCTTGTGCTGAGTCGTTCAGAAATACGCAAAGCCCTGGTTATGTATGTGTTTAGCAAATGATTCACAGGAGAAACTTGCAGGATAGAGAGATCATTATTTCTCATGGTGATATGTGGTAAGGTTAATGAACAGTATCATCGTACATACACCTGACATATGGTCATGAGGACGAGTCCAGAAACTCAAGGACGAGTATGAGTACTGAACTCATGAGTAAGTGTATCAGACTTTCCGAGTACGTGTACAGAAAATTGTATCGAAGTACAGGATGAACTCGAATACTACAAGTTTCTCAGGTTTCATTTCTGTTTGGAATCATTGCAAAGCTGTTCTTCACATCCGAACACACTTTCATAAATAGAAAGCGTATATTCATGACTTCTGCAGATATATCCATCTGGTCCCTAATCAAAATCATATCCAACAACTTGGCTAACTCAGTCACCTCTCCTATTTCCCAATCTGATCAATCTATAGCTGACCCTCCAACTAATTAAGCCGCTCTTTTCAGTGACTTCTCATTCTCAACTTCAACTGAACCTGGGTCCTCTCTTTTATTGTCCTTGTGCAAGGTCTTCCAAGTACACTCCTAGTATCAAGTAGCAAGGCCTATGGTCTAAGTGGCATACCTCCTTTTGTCCTCAAGGAATGTGTCTCCGAGCTTCTTCCGATCCTTGCTATTTCTTCTGTCTTAAATCTAAACTTTTCTTTCTTCTTGGATACATCCTTGTTACAGGTCATCCCTGAGAATGGATGCCAATCTAACCCTTCCGACCATTGCTTCATCGCCTCCCTTCTGCTGTACCCATGTAGAAAATCATTCTCTTAATTCACGTCATCAATACACCCTTCACGGTGCACGGTATATAATGGTGATCTATGTGACTCACATCTGGTCATCCTCTCTAAGAGATTTTAATGAATTTTTCATCGTGGCCCTGCAAGTTCCCAAAGTATTAAAGAAGACAATATGCTCCGTGAATTTCCTTCCTTTGTGTCTTCTGTTCCTCTCGTGTCTAATCGATCCACAGCTGCGGTCGTTGATGGAGCGGCTTTTCCTTATTATCCTTGCAGCAGTGGTGTTCCTCAGGGGTCTGAGCTATTGCCTGTTATCTTTCTTCACTCCATTAATGATCTCCTTCCCTCAAACTCTAATCGTATTCACTCCTACGCCGATTATTCCACTCGGCATACTACAACTCACTTTCTACCTCCTCTTCACTCTAACACTCATTCTTTTTGCACGCACTGAATACATCTCCCCACCTAATTCGGACATGCGTGGCATCTCGGAATAGAAAAGCAGTTGTTCTAGTTTGAGTCAATAGTGCAAAACCATAGGCTGGGGGCGCGCATGCACGTGTGTGTGTGTGTGTGTGTGTGTGTGTGTGTGTTTGTGTGTATGTGCATGTATACACACAGAGTAAAGACAATACGTACATACCAAGTTGAGATACGAGCAACGTGAGAAAAAAAAAATCGTCCCGTAACACACAAGACAATCTATAGTGTCAACATTCTTATATCATGAGAACCTGAGAGTGTAGCCCTACGCCACTGGGAGGGTCTCAGGTCTACCAGCTCCAGCAAGCTCTTGAAACAGATTGCTGTTCAGGTATAGCGCGGGAACCCCAGACGATCGGTCAGTAACCACCTTTCCTGGGACAGTTGGGCTCACACCTCATCAGGCGGGATCACAAGAGTGAGTCGGCAGAGCTAGGCTGACATTCTTTTACATCAGGGTTGGGAGGAAGTGACACTGAATTCCGGGGTGGTACTTCTGAAATAGTTCGTTTTGAATGACCGACTGGTCTTTTTGCTGTAAGAAGCTTTGGCTCCTTTATCCCTCTGTGACCATGTAATGAAAGGTCATTGATCTACGTTATCTCGTTTTAATCATGTAATCTATGATGTGATTATATATGGACGCAAATACACGCAAAGTATAAGTGATGTTTATTTAACGGGACATTACTCGTAGCAGAGAAAACAGTCCCGTCAATTGTCATATTCGAGGAGCACCTCAAACACTACAGTACGACCCTTAATAATGATGCCTTTGCCTTCCACCTGACCCACTGGTCGAACCGTCCTTCAAGGGATTTATGTCACCCCCTGTGATTCAGGCTAAGCGACACAGCAAAGCTCTGGCTGCATACCAACTACTTGTTACATGTCTTAGATATTTTAAGCGGTCTTTCGATACAGCTACTTTGGAACACGTCATAAGACTCAGTTTGGTGTGTAGGAAGATACTACACTCGACTTAACCGATGAAATTTCTTTCGTCCAATCCTACTTCATTTTGGAAGGGAAAAACAACATGAGCACTGTTAATATGTCTGCAACTTGTTTCGTTAAGTTAACATCATCTTACCGGTGAGGCAAAGCTATTTTAAAGGCATTTGTCCCAGCGGTCGAAAAATTTCTTCATGGAATATATCACCGAGTTGTCGGCTCCCGTGGTGTAGTGGTTAACATTCGCAAACATGGTGTAAAGATTTTTTTTTCTTAATCACACCAGAAAGTAATAACGCAATCCATCTCAAGCAGGGTACGGAATAATCTTGGGCGCGTTTGATAATGGAAGGTCGGACACATATTCAACTAGCTTTTAGTCTGGTTGCCTATGGGGTTCCTTATGCGGTCAGATATAAAACTTACAGGTCTGTTCACATTCTTCATTGAATTCAGCAATATCATTCTTTCGTTCAAAGGGATACAAATATTCCTGTTTAACTAACTGAAGCTCATTTCCTCGAAATCATTCCACTACATTCCCCACAACCTCATATTTCAATTTCACAGTTTTTTTCGTTTTCCAACGGGATGCCATGAATCAGTAGATGTATATGGATGTTCGACTCTTCTCACTTAAATTAGTCTGTCGTTTTTTGTTCATTTCATCCAGTGTTCTGTTCTGACACATTGCGAGAGGTCTATGTCAGTTGAGCATCAGACTTGGATAAATCTTTAATCACCAACGGCACAATACAAAAAAAAAAAAAAAAACTGATGAGTGGTTCTCGATGCTCATGTGTGAAATTGTTAGGGTCTCTTACTTTTCAGTCTTGTACAGTTGAACATTTGCCCGTTTACATAATAGACAAAAGCTCTGTCACATAAGATAACAGTCTTACCTTCACAGACTGTGATCATGTACTGTTTTGCAAGATTATATTATCATCTCTTGTTTTTTACACACAATCTCTTGTACGCATTTTTTAGATGACTCAGAGCTTTATTGTCTCTCTCACGTTCAAGATACCTCTGTCTCTCATTACATCTCAAATACATGCACAAATAACTGTTGGGCTTAAGTGATGGTAGGTTATGGTACAAGTGTTGGTAGGTTATGGTACAAGACTCTTTATCACATTGTGCTGTATCAATTCTTTTCAGTATTCTCTCATTATTGGCATAAATCACAAGCGATGTTTCACTCGTTCATGGTAAAGTCTAGATTTTACATAACCCTCATCACAATAAGCTTTTACTTGGGTCTGTATCGTACAACACAGCTTCAACCTGTCCAATTACTCTTTTGAGAGTAATTCTTTTGCAAGAGTTCCTGACGTTGCCTTGGGGGTGGGCGGGGTGTGCGTGTGTGTGTATGTGGGTGGGGGGGGGCGCAATGGCTGCCTTTGGTGGCATCAAAGCGGCCCTCAAGGCCAACGTACCGTAGCTTAAAACCTTGACCAGATGACGAAGTACCTACATCCAAACTTTGGAGATTCTAGGCGCTTCTCATCCCCGAAACTGCCCTTTCAGGACAGCCCTGCTTATCCTAGGGACGTTTCCTCCAAGTCAATCTCGCTCATCCCAGGGACCATAGCCTCCTAGGCACTGACACTCTACACACACACACGAGCCTCTGCGGTCTGACTGGGGATTTTCGTTCAAAGCTATGGAAGAATTCATACCCGTTTAAATACATTTCTCACCTTTCATATTCAGAATCTGACTGATTCCACCTACATAACATTCGTGCAGGTAATCTGGGTCATCAAGACACCACTCAAACATATCGTTCGCATTACTAAGTAAGTTTACCTCTCTGTAATTAGCGTTCTGAAACTTCTTGGAGAAGTAATTAAAGGATGACCTTCATATCGAAACGCATAATCAGCTCATCACATCTTAGTCTTGAAAAATAATCATGTTAATCTTTTTCTCCACTGACGCTAATCACCGAGATCAAAGTGACGAACGTGTGAATTGAGAGCTACTCTCTCCACACTAACTGTCATCATGATGCTTATGAATGTTAGAGCGGATAGGAATTGGCAAGAGTACTTATGTGAAAAGAGTAATAATAATAAGCAAGGTATGATTGGGTGTGTGGTGCTTGTAAGAAGATGGCAGGACTAGCCGGGTAGTCCCATTTTGATGAGATAGGAAGTAAGACCAGCAATCCTGACATGGAGAGTGTAGGATGGTTTCGGGCACCACTATAACGCTCCTCGTAAATGCTTTCCCTGTTGTTGTTTTTTTTTTCGCGTTTCTTAATTCTATATTTCAATTAGGGCCCGGCCTTGATGTGAACTTTTGTCAGTGACTGGAGCCTTCAACATAAAAAAAAACTAACATCCAGTAGCGTCACCAAGAGTCCCTCTGTATCTAAATTTAATAAAGATATATTAGAGAACCTCTCTCTCTCTCTCTCTCTCACACACACAGAAACACGTTTACGTATATGTAGGTAATGTGGTCGTTTTTCTTCTAACCGAAAGCAGGTAGTTCACAGGCGAAGTCCCGCACAAATATCATATTTCCCACATTTCCTGATTACGTCTAAGAGGGTGTCAGGGGAAGTCATAGGGAAAGCCACACAAAAGTTTATATTTCAAAAAGATTTCGAAACATCAGATATGTCAAGTGTGAGAAAACATGTCTGAGTAAATCGAAAGTTAGATATGAGTCTCTTCCTCAAATGAAATTTTAATTCTATATATTTTGTATATTCTCACAAACCTCTAAATATTGTGCGTATGGGTAATGTGAGTCACACATTACTTCTAAAACTCATTTCGAACGGTAAGCTACTGTAAAAAACAACAGATGTAACAGAAGTTCTGCCAGACGCAAGATCTGAAGTAGTCACACACACTCTCTTTCCCGGGCAGCTGTCAAGATATATATATATATATATATATATATATATATATATATATTTTTTTTTCTTTTTTTTTTTTTTTTATACATATTCGTCTTTTCCCCCATTAGCAAGGTAGCGTTAAGAGCAGAGGACTGAGCCTTAGAGGGAAAATCCTCACTTGACCCTTCTCTGTTCTTTTTCTGGAAAAGCAGAAACTGGAGGGGAGGATTTCCAGCCCCCCGCTCCCTCCCCTTTTAGTCGCCTTTTACGA
>JAYMFT010057361.1:0-15037 GCA_038088735.1 Panulirus argus | reverse complement strand
TGTGTGTGTGTGTGTGAGAGAGAGAGAGAGAGAGAGAGAGAGAGAGAGAGAGAGAGAGAGAGAGAGAGAGAGAGAACCTCGCGTACCGCCGGTACCGCACTGTGTACCGTTAACCGCACGCACCGTTCAGCATTCTATTACTTCATTGTCTTCAGCAAGCAATGCATGCGGTAATGGCGAATCATCGAATCGTATAATAATGACGATACCGGCTATGCACCCTCTCTCTCTCTCTCTCCCCTTTTGCCTCAAACTGCCGGTCCTGTGGCTGCGAGCAACAGAAACAGCTTGGTTGATCGACGTGCCTGCCAGCAGCGCAGCAAGCTGACTTCAGGCCAAGCTGTGCGAGGTAAGCTGATTTCAGACCAAGCTGTGCGGGATGGCCAGGATCCCTCGAAGAACCCGTGCTTGCCTAGCCTTGCCTAGCCTGCCAGCCTAACCTAGTCTAGCCTAGCCTAGCCTCAGGTGAAAACCTCAGCGGTGAGGCATCCAGCCAGGTGTGGCGAGATGTGATACCGCTGTGGTCAATCCGCAGGCGTCTCCTGACGTCACGGCGGTTCAACGTGGTAAACACAGTTTTCATTCGCTGGTTAATCCCGGCACATGCTGCTTAGGCACTGGTTAATCCTGATTAACAGTAATGCATACTAATGTCACTGGTTAACTGTGATACATACTCTAATCACTGGTTAATCCTGATACGTACTTTAGTCGCTGGCTAATTCTCATACGTACTTTAATCACTGGTTAATCCTCATACGTACTTTAGTCACTGGTCAATCCTGATACATTCTTTAGTTGTTGGTTAATCCTGATACATACTTTAATCACTGGTTAATCCTGATACATACTTTAGCTGCTGATTAATTCTCATACATATTTTAGTCACTGGATAATCCCAGTACATAATCAAGTCACTAATTTATACCTTTGGATGTCAAAGCAGTTCACTGAAATCTTCAAATCACAAACCAATCTTTCTCCATTGCACAACGATTAATCTTTTAACTTTATTACATCACTGTGATTAATCCCCAGTGCCTGATCAATGTTGGTTTATCCCGATACCTCATAACGTCACCGTGGATTTTGGGTAACCTCCTCTCCACCCAACCAGTACCTCTCCACATCGCTGTGGTTAACTCCACAAACCTCGTGAGGTTACTGTGGTTAACCCCACGGTACAATCTTCACTGCGGTTAAATCTTCAGCACCGTTCGGTAGAAATAGGTTAATCACGAGACTTGCGTGAAAACCCTGAGATAATTTTCGAGAGCAAGTGATAACTCTTTCAGCTTTAAGTCTGTGCAGAGGTCTTTTTAACCCGATCAAATACGGTTAAATATGGCTGCCGAACTAATCAAGAGATAAGCGGAGAGTTATCATCGGATGGTCCGGTTATCTCTCTCGCTATTCCCTGTGAGGCGTTGGCGGCCACAGGTGGAGGTGGTGGTGGTGGAATTGGTGTTGGCAGCGGTGGTGGTGGTGGCAGTGGTCGAGGGAGGGAGGGCGGGAGGGAGGAGGGAATGCTTGGTGGCAAATGTAGGGCAAACGCAATAACCCATTGTTGTTATGGCACGGACGAGGGATTCTCACACACGAACCCAAACACGCAGATCACAGAAGGTCACACACACACACACACACACGCATCGAGGCCGGAAAGTCAACATCCGCTGGTAAACAATGTTAACCTCAGAACTCCACAAAGGTAATAAGCTTCCGAAAGCCTCCTTCGTCCGGGTCTTGAGGCGTCGGGAGCTCTGTGGCGGACGACCTCCTGTACAGCCAGCCAACCCACACACCCATCCTGTCGCTCTTGGGAAAAAAAAAAAAAAAGAAGAAAAAAAAAAAAAATCCTAGCCTCTCATTTCTCCCTCCCTTTCCCCTCACTCCCTCTGGTCCTTTCACCCTCCTCTCTCTCTCTCTATGTACGTCTCCACCTCTCTTAGCGCCCCTTCAACAACCATCACCGTCTCCTATGAACAATTTCTCGACTCTTAAAAGCGAATGTGAAATAAATGATTGTTAACAGCATTGGAAGCCTTTACTCCAGAACAATAGGAGAAAAAAATAATAACTAAACAAAGCCTACCGGAGACAAAGGAATTATGCCACTTACAGAGGAACAAAATTCCACACTCCTCGTCACATCAGGAAGCAGTGAACACCAGTCTATCACAGCCATTTAACCTACATCACAAATCACAATGGCCTGTTACATGACTCGACTCGCCAGAGACCGACAGGCGGTAAAATAGCTCATCACGTCGACGGCAAAACAACTCATCACGTCAACGGCTAAATGACTCGACACACCAGGCCGACGGTAAAACAACTCGACAGCAAAATAAAGTCTTAATTGTATCATAATTTCTCTTTATCTTTGTTTTGTTTTCAGCATGATTTTCACTCGCAAGATTAAGGAAGGAATCAGTATGTAATATATCCCTTGGAGTACACGCGTCACACGTACTCAGGTACACAGTCAGGTCTCGCCCTTGAAGCACATGCGTCACATGTACAGAAGTGTACTGTCAGGTCTCGCCCTTGAAGCACATGGGTCACATGTACACAAGCGTACTGTCAGGTCTCGCCCTTGAAGCACATACGTCACATGTACTGAAGTGTACTGTCGGGTCTCGCCCTTGAAGCACGTGCGTCACATGTACACAAGCGTACTGTCAGGTCTCTCCCTTGAAGCACAAGCGTCACATGTACTCAAGTGTACAGTCGGGTCTCCCTTGAAACACATGAGTCATATGTACACAAGTGTCGGAACCCCTCCCCAAGTGCAGCCCCTCAAGTCTACAACATCTGCTGTGAGCCAACGCGCCACCTCACCACAGACCCGCCTCAGCGCACGGCCCCCACCTCTCAGCAACAGCGACACAACACCCGCCCGCCCTACGCGACAACCGACCCACTCCGGGCATTCCGTCGGTCTCCTCCTTCCCTCCACGTATCTGACGAGGCCAGGGAGAGGATGTCGTCTCTGCAACCTCAGTTTTTTTTCTTTCACGGCGAACCTCAGTAATAGCTGTATACAACACACACACACACACATCATCCTGTCCTGACAACATCTCATGTTCACTACATCCTTATGTTCTTCGTTTGGCAACGCAACCTCGTGTTCATCACTTCATCGTGTTCACTACACCATAATGTTCATTACATCATGTTCACTACACCCTAATGTTCATCACATCATGTTCACTACATCCTTATGTTCATCGTTTGGCAACGCAACCTCGTGTCCATTACTTCATCGTGTTCACTACACCCTAATGTTCAGCACATGCTCCCCACATCATGTTCACTACACCATTATGTTCATCGTATGTTAACCACAACCTTATGTTCACTACATCCTAATGTTCATCATTATGTTCACTACATCCTATCTTCATCAAATGTTCACTACATCATGTTCATTACACCCTAATGTTCATCACATCATGCTCACTACACCCTCATGTTCATCGTATGTTAACGCAAATTGATATTCATCACTTTATCATGTTCACTACACCCTAATGTTCATCACAATTTCACCACATATTCACTACACACTTACGTTCACTGTATGTTAACGCAACCTCATGTTCATCACCTCATCATGTTCACTACACCCTAATGTTCATCACTTCATCATGTTCACTACACCCTAATGATCACATAATGTTCACTAAATCCTTATGTTCATCATGTTAATACGATATTTTCATCACTTCATCATGTTCACTACATCCTAAAGTTCATCACTTGTTCACCATATCATGTTCACTACACCCTGTTCATCAAATGTTAACCACATCATGTTCACTACACCCTCATGTTCATCATACATTAACACAACCTCATACTCATCACTTCATCATGTTAACTACACCCTAATGTTCATCACATGTTCACCACACCCTAATGGTCATCAAATGTTCACCAAATCATGTTCACTACAGACTTATGTTCATCATATGTTAACCACAACTTCATGTTCATCACTTTATGTTCTGTATACCCTAATGTTTTGCCACACGTTCATCACACCATTATGTACACTGCCCCCTCATGTTCATCAACCCCATCCCATCATTTTTCACAGTGCGCCATCATCACTACACACCAGCTTTTTACAACACTCCCCCCCTCATCTACTCATTTCTCATCAAACTTTTAATTCTCTACATCCATTCCATATATTACACCCTTATCATCACTAGTCATTTTTCATTATACAATCATCAACAATAATACACCACCCTCGTCTCTTAAACACACCCTTATACCTTCAATACACACTATAATGCTGACAAGAGCGGTCTCATCCAGTATATATATATATATATATATATATATATATATATATATATAATCTCTATCCGCTGTAGAATAAAATTTCAACTTATACGTTACTTATCTCATCTACTTGCATATTCTTGCCTTCCTTCTTCTCCCCTCCCCTCCTCCCTTTCCTTCTTTTTTTTTTTTTTTTTGAACTAAACTATATTTGATATCAAGCTAACTCGGATATAAAGTCGATATCGGTCATATTACGGAATAATATAAAAGAAAGAGAGAGAGAAAGAAAAGAAAAAAGAAATTTGTCTTGCCCCAGACATGTCCAAGCAATGTAAAGTTGCCCTCCGGCCGCAGTCCGCCCCTGCGGCCATACACTCGTCGCAAGCGAGCCACCCCGCCCAAGCGATGCTGGCCGACTACACCCTCTGCGAGGACGAGATCGGTGGCGTTCAGGTGATCAGGGAGATTGGCGAAGGCGGCAACGGATGTGTGGCCCTGGTGAGCTACCGTGGGGAACACATGATCCTGAAGACGATGAAGGCCGAGGAAAACAGGGACTCCCTCCTGCACGAGGCTCAGATGCAGCTCGTGTTGTCCGGCGCCGGAGGGGCGCCGTTGGTCAAAGGCCTGGCTCTCCATCCCGCGCGACTCCTGATGTCCTCCGTGGGTCGGAGTTACATAGACTACGTCGAAGGACTCGAGGAATGGGAAGTGATCGACTCCCTCATCTCCATCGGAAGGAGGCTGCACGAGATTCACGAGCGCGGGGTCGTGCACAACGACCTCAAGATGGCCAACGTCACGGTCACCCAGACAGACGACGACGACCGCCCGGTCTTCCACATCATCGACTTCGGCATGAGCACCTTCGCTGGCCAGGTGCTGTGCGTGCGCGCCGACCCGGAAGTCCAGTACTGGATGGCACCCGAAATCCTACAGCAGGGAGAGGTCACCCCTGCAAGTGACGTCTTCTCTTTCGGGTGCCTCATATACGACGTGGCCGACGAGAACGTGCACGAGGAGGAACTGAAGGAGTGCCTCCTGCAGCTACTCGATCCCGCCGTGAACAGCGATCCCCTGGAACGTCCCCCTCTTCTCTCCCTGTTGGATGAATTGCAAACCATCGCCGAGGCTATGTCAGGAAGACGTAGCGTGGAATAATTTTCGCACTGAAAGCTTGTTAATTGGTTTCTGCGTACAAAAGAAGTTTAATCTTATTTTTTAATTTGGATTTTTTTTTCGTTCTTGTCAATGATAGCATTTCATTTTATAATAAAAAAATACCTAAATCTCTCTCTCTACCTCTCTTAGTTTAATTCCATGATCATGCTAAAAAAAAAAAGTTTAAACCCTGCTCTGGTAGACTAGGGCATAATCCAGAGTTACGTAATGTTTATGGGATTAGTCAGATTTTACTTTCGGTGGGAGAGAAGGCTCATTATATATTCTCTAATACACGTACAGGCTTTCACATCACATCCACAACACTCAGTTCCTTTCTATCTCTTTAATACATGATAATATCTTCGTATGATGACAGGTTTAACATATCTTTCTCAGGTAATGACAAATTTTATCTTTATTTTGTTTATGTAATGACTAGACTAGTCTATTTTCTTTCATGTAATGACTGACTCATTTTTTTTTCATTCGTTTTAGCTATATATTTTATGTGTATTGTTTGTCGTCAGTAGCTCTAGCCCTAGTACTTCATGGATGGACATATTTCCAGGTTGAATGATCTGTACCGTGTCTATTCCTGTGTTTACACCATATTTGACCAGCTGACCACAATGGCACGATCCTTGAGCACGATCCTGTTATCAGCAGACGTCAACAGCAGGTCACCTACCGTCAGGTATCGTTAGGAAAAACATACAAATCTCCTACGTTTTAATAGAAATAAAACAGAAAACGAAGAAACATGATACACACACACAAAAGCTCCTAATGTATTCGAAGAAAATAATCATTTATTCCTTAAACGGATAAAGACAATGATACGTTCTGCACGACGAACGTATCGGTATATAACACGAACGGTAATTAGTTAAATTCTTCTTCGGCAGCCAAGCGTTTCGGGTGTGTGGTGGCGTGGTTTGTGTGGACTGGAGGGCGTGAAAGGCGTCGATCCTGCTGCGGCCACAGGCTCCCACCAGCTTCCGCGTGCAGCAGCAGCAAGGGGGAGGAGGGGCAGCAGCAGCTGCTGCCATGCTCAGATAGTCACCATCTGTGTACGGAAGGGGATGGTGTATGTATGACGGTTCGTTCCAGAGGTCTTCAAGCGAGTCATCATCTGTGTACGGAAGGGAAATGTTTATGTCTGACGGTTCGTTCCAGAGGTCTTAAAGCGAGTCACCTCGTTTGTTTACGAAGGGGAAGGTGTATGTCTGACGGTTCATTTCAGAGGTCTTTTAGGCCAAGCATTCCACGTCCTGGCTTCTGCTGTCGGAGGACCTTCCTCCTCCAGATCGTTGTTATTACTACCACTACTACTACTGCTACTTCTACTACTACCACTATCACAGCCGCTACCATACGTCACGCCCCTCTATCATCGCCGCCTTGCGACTATAACTCATATATATATATATATATATATATATATATATATATATATATATATATATATATATATATTTCCCCCCCCCAACCCCTATCAAGGCCAGTCCACCGCACAACGACCGTCAAGTATTAAAGCCTAGGATAAACGCTGTGAATCACCGTTCACTGAGGCGGTGCGAGGTTTTACCAGGAATGTGTTCCACGCCCCACACTCCTCCGTCAGCCTCCACCCAGATGCTTCAGTATTTAATTCCTAATTGAAATCACGAGAAGAGTCACGGGGCGCATCCACGCAAGCAGCAGTAGTCAATTTCTCCACCTTGAGGCTACGCTGCTGCACTCACTATTACGGAAGACATCATCTCCGGCAGGAGCGTCCTTATTGCAGACACACACGACACTTCCTCGCGTTCTGCTATCTCCGAGGTCTTTCAGTCAACCACGGCAGGAAGGTTCTCACTAAGGTCACGAACATTTATCTTGTGCTCAATCTCATCACCTCCAGCAGGAAGGTCCTGACTTAACGATGTTAAAACAATCCTCGTCGTCGTATCCTGGGGACACAGTCATCACCCCCATAGCTCTAGCGTTGGCTTCTCGAGGTCGAAGACACAACCTCCGTCAGGCAGGTCCTAAAATGCCGTCACACAGAAAGTTAGACTCACGCAACCACAACAGACAGGGGGACATTCCTGACCAGCTGGTTGCAGACAGGCGGAAATACATGGAGTAAAGAATCATTTTTCTTTTATCTTTTACAAGAATTACGAAAAGCTCCCTTACGGTACACAAAGCAGGAGCGAGACGCCCTGGAGTGACTGACCAGCGTCTACTGCACTGAGAAAAACCAAAGAAACAGTAAAGACTCGGAGTACCATTTGCTACTTCGTTTTAAAATTTCCATATGAACGAAAACGGGTCACAAAAAAAGTAAATCCTGTTTACTACATCGATAGAAAATGTGAAAGAGGATAACTGAGCTTAAAGGGAATTCTTCATTATTGGATTCTATATTTTAATATTATCAGTTTTCATTATAAATCAACATATTATACATAACGAACCTGCTCCGCAAACCCACCCCACCAACACCCGGCCACACACACACACACACACTCACATACACATCCACCTTCACATTTTCTGAGACACTCGCTCTCTGTACTGAATCATTTCTTGTGAGCAGCTCAGCAACTTTCCCCTAAAGGTGTTGTGAGTCATAAACCGACTCATTCTTCAAGTCGTAATTGATAAATTCATCGGAAGAATCCATTAGCATCTTTTGAATCAAGTTTTAGCCATAATTAACATCATCCAGTGAAAGTGGTTAACCTTTTGTTAACGAGTCGCCAGATGATGTTAAAAAATCTTCAAACTGTCCATAACATTTTCAAGTCTACTGTACTTTTGGGTTTACATCACTATTGAGTTTACGTTACTCTCTCTCTCTCTCTCTCTCCCATCCAATACAATACAGTCTTCTATATGATTCGATTCCACATTCCCTGCTTCCAGTGAATCTCATGATTTCCCTGAGAGCGGGAAAAGAGAAAAATATTAAAGCAATGACAGGCAACATATCTATGACCTATTGTTTTGTCTCCATCACTATCCTCCTCTCACAAGGCTCAACTTAGCGGATTGAAGAGAAAGAGTTCTCCCTCTCTCTCTCTTTCTCTCAGGCGTTCGGGGAGATATATTCGAAAAAATAACTGAGCAAACTTTAACTAAAAGCGTAAGAAGATAAATGCATATATGTGTGTGTGTGTGTGTGTGTGTGTCCAATAACCTGGGCGGGCCCTGGTCGCCAGCCGGCCCAACTGACCCGCTCTTTAAGGGTGAACAGGACAGTAACAAACGGGTACTGGGTCACCTCATTTATGTCCCTTATTAACATAAGCTCTAATGTTCACGCGCTGTACAGGCCGGTGTCTGCTGACACGTGGAGGGGTCCTCGTGGGTCCCTTGGATCCAACTGGCATCCTCTGGGTCTCCGGTATGTATCGGTGGTGAGGGGGGAGGAGGGCCCCCAGCGAAACTCTTGGGCCCACTACTTTGCCTCTCAGTCTCTACTGTCTCCCCCAACGTCTGGCGGTGGAGGTGGGTGGGGAGATGGGGTGCTTAAGTCATCAACAGCGGGCCCACAGTACGTCCCAGGGGCCCCCTCCGGAGCTCTTCCTGTCCCAACGTCCTCCATCCATGGAGGCCTATATTGCCCTGGGGAGTAGGGATAACCACAAGTAGGTAATGATTTATCTACCAAACATAATAGGTAGCTTACAGATCCACACACACACACACAGATGGCGCCGCTGTTGTTCTTTACAATACGAAAAAAAAAAGACAAACAGAACGACCAACAGGTAACTACCACACGGGAGAACGACGAAGCCGCCAGTTGTTGGCGCAAAGAAAACGTCTGCACGTCTCAGGAAAACCACTTCACATATATATGAAAACTCACGCATGACATCAGATACCGCTACGCTCAAGCCAAATACCGCCGCGCAAGGCCGCCACCGCCATTTGTGGCTCCTCCTGACGCGGCTGACAACGACGAGTGACCACGGGGGGCACGGTTTACCGTATACTAACCCTCCCTCCCACACACTTTTCCACCCTCCCTCCATCTCTCTCTCTCTCTCTCTCTCTCTTACCCTCCTCCTCCTCCCTCACCCACGCCTTGACCCATCACGTCCATAAGCACTCGAGTCTTATAGGTCAGTAAACTGGCCATAAAGCTTGGCGGCATTGGCCAACTTCACAACGCAAACTTGAGGCTGCTTGTCTTGAACTATTTAACTTCCTATTTCGTAAAAAAAAAAAAAAAAAAAAAAAAAAAAAAAATAAAAATAAAAAAAAAAAGCTAGGTGTTCTTTAAACACGACTACAATACGACCCCTGAACACAATAGGTACGACCCTTTTTGGGTGTGATATCCCCAACCCTCCAAACGGACTTCGAGGTCAGGTCAAAGACCAGGCTATCGAAAACACTAGGGTCGTAACACGGTGTCGTGTTTTGAGGATCGCACTTTTGTCTTCCTGTATGGGGATTGGAAGTTAATAACGTCATCCCTCTTCTTCCGATCCTCAGCCAACGCACCTGTGTCATCCCCGATGCCTCTCGAACAGGTCCTCCCAAGCGACTTTTCCCAACAGCACGGCACAGCGTCAAACCCGCCTCTTCTCTCTTCTTCTGAACACCTTTTCCGTTGAGACAAATGGGGTCAGGTACCACAAAAACACGACTTAACTACTGCTTATACGTCTCAAAGACTACGTGGGTGCTACGTTCACTACAATACAATAAAAGACTCTGCTTTCTTCGAGGGATTCCTTGCATTCCCGGCTGGTTACTTGCGTACGCCGTACACACACACACACACACACTTCATACTCGAATCTTAACACATTTGGGTAAACAGTAAAACTTGTAACACACTAACAGGTCCGCTCAACACAAGTTTTCTTCTTCCAATATATATTCATTCAGAGTGCGTTACGCCTTGACATTTCCATTCGAGTCGCCGCGATGGGACAGAAGTCTTTCGTCTCTTACCGCTGCTCCAACCAACAGCTTAATTTCCTTTACGTATGCATTACATTCCCCAGGAACCAGTTCGGTAACGCAAACGAGGTGTTGTCACAACACGACGGCCAGGACGAGTTGTCATCATGCGTCACTCGCTGCCACCTTGCGACACAAATCCGGAGCTGCAGTAAAGTTTACGGGTTGGAAATGCCAGTGTCGTTGGCTTCGTTTCCCCACCGCTTCAAAGGGCGTCGTCGGAGAGCACGCAGCGCGGCTTAGTGGTCAAGCAATACGCTGGGGGTTTTAACCAATAACAGAGGGTGATCAGATCTACTGCCAGATGTATGGGCGTGAAAAATGATATGCAAAGAACAGACACAATCAAATTTTCCCTCTTGTTAAAAAAGAAAATAAAAAAAAAATAAGAATCTTACGACATTACGTCTGTCTTGGTGACGCATAGCTGACCCCAACACACACACACCACGTCAATATTTCAATGGTCTGCATCACGTAAAGTCTGGAGTCATTCCACGTAAGAGCCAGGTAGGTCCATCTGCTTCAGCGAATTCCAGTCCATCTGGCTGGCTGTCTATTTACGTGACGTTATTCATCTCGATCTTTCAAACCTCACCGCATAATATCAGCACTGAACAAAACGCTGTACCGTAAAATGACGAATCTTGGAAGGAGAACTTTTACTTCGATGCGCGTGTCCTGCTGGCTCGCTGTTGGGGCTGGCTGGCTGGCATGTGTGTGTTTGTGTGTGTGTGTATACAGTCATGTTTGGGTAAATCTGTGTCGTATAAACACTGTGGTAAGCGTGTGACGTGAGGCCGCGCCAGGTGTTGAGTGCTGGGAGGAGGAGGAGGAGGAGGAGGAGGAGGAGGAGGCAGCAGCAGCGGCCTCCCGGCCGCCCCCCCTCCCCCTCTGGTGTCTGTGGTGGAGCAAGACCTTGTGATGATACCACAGCAGCCCGCCACACTTTACTTTCTAACACAGCTCTGTGAGGATAGTCACCAATTCCTTCGTCGTGTATTTTTCTCACCAAAGCAAACGCTTGTGGATTGATCCACAGAGGGAGGTGGGGAGGGGGGAGGGGGTCTGGTCTTCGTTAGTCAAGTCTGGTAGAAAAATCGACCATGATTCACAACAGCTAAAAATCTACGTGACACCAGCTCACGTCCAACCCTGGTTCAGCCTCGCCCAGAAAGGCCCAATACCTGTCCATCAGTTCTCCCCACCTCCGCCCATAATACCCCATTCTTTCCTGTCCCATCTACTGCAGCCCATCTATCTACACCCCCATAATCTCCCCACTCGGTCCATTCCACTACTCTGTCGCCCCAGCCAGTCCGGCAACATCTCTTTCCAATATACTTTCTCTCTCTCTTCTGTCTCTACCCCTTCCTCCCTACCCCCTACCTTTCTCCCCCTCTTCCGAGTTCATTTCCCTGCATCATCTTCCAACCTCTCACCTTTACCGCAACACCATCACCACACTACCACCTGCTGCTGCTGCGCCTCCTTCGCCAGCGCTCCAGTCACCACCGCCGCTCATCCAACTCAAAACTATCATTCAGACCAGGAAAAAATGTTCTTGCTGTTTGTTGCCTGAGTCTCGGACGGTGATGTCTCTTTCCAGATGCCCTCCGCATGTGCGTGCCAGTCAATGGGTAACCATGTGGTGTGTCTGGACCGGCGTGAGTAACAAGAGCTTCTGCCACAAGCCGTCCACGTCAACAATGCACGAGAGACGCCAGCCCGATCCTGACCTTGGGCGCGGTATCAACAGAATCTATACCGACATGCAAAGACGATTTGCACTTTATATCAGGACCGCAGTAAAATATGAATACATGAATATTATATATATATATATATATATATATATATATATATATATATATATATATGGGGAAGTTTAGAGCCAACATAGTGATGACTCCTCCTCCACCAGTGTTGCCATTTCACCTTACCAAACACATACACACGCACACATACACACACACCACACACACACATGCACACACCACACACACATCTGGCCCCGTGAATATACGTTTTTCTGTGTCAATAAAAACCAGTTTCCCTCCCTCCCTCTCTCTCTCACACACATCATTACATTTTCTTATTTCTCTTGCTATTCCTCTGGACATGACTTCCCTACTGGGAAATAGTGGACAAATCTAATACAATTTCAGGTCTACAGTAACTAAGTTGCTTAAAGTCTACTATGGAAAACATTTCGAGCTGCGATATGTTCTAGAAATTTCATGAAAAAAAAAAAAATCGTTCGTGCAACGAATCCTCGCCTGATCTGGAACTACAAAAGAAAACGACGACTTCCCGCTCAGAACTACGGAAGAAAACGACGACTTCCTGCTGTAAGAGTCATGTAACCCCAATAAAATATTTCAACTATTTTAAAATAACGGGATGTCGACCAGTTACAAAAAAAATATACTTATATTAATCTGGACAAGTAAATGACTATAAAAAAAAATCTAACGGACGGAGAGACCTCTCAGCTGCAGGGAGGAAAGTGAAGCCGACCGAAGCGGTGGTCACGCGTTCGGCCAAATAAGGCAGGATTGCCTTGATCCGCACCAGCCGGATTCACATGGATTTTTCTTCTTTTTTTTTTTCATAAATATGTGATTAACCTTATCTGGCAACAGCAGTTAAGTCAGCTTGATGGAGGCGCACGTACAGTGATTCTGAGTCCTTTGAAGCGCAAGTGCAATTGCCTCACACTGTGTCCGTTCCAAAGCATTCCCCCAGACTGTCCGTAACATACGATTTCCCACTCGGTCCGTTCCATACGATTCCCCAGACTGTCCGTACCACAAAGATCCCCAGACCGTCCGTTCCACAGGATCCCACAGACTGTCCATCCCAAAGGATCCTCCAGAATGTCGGTTCCATAGGATCCCCCTAAAGTATTCCCCCAGGCTGCTGCCAAGGAGCTCCTACGGTGTAATGCTGCGGGATCCAGGGGTGCGCCGTGCACCCCAGGAGGACCTGCTGTTGCTGGAGGAGTATGGCCTTGTACTGGCTGCTCCCATCGACACAGGGTCCTGGACTGAGTAACTACACGGTGATTACATGCGTGTGTGCATACACACGTTCATATATACATATACATACATTATATATATATATATATATATATATATATATATATATATATATATATATATATATATATAATATATATCATATCTTTCTCTCAACTGTTTCCCTGTATATAATTCTACTTTCTTCCTCCTTACTCGTTTGATTCAGTCACCCTAATCACTTATAAACACATCGTCCAATTCTTTTCATGGATTCTGGCAAGTCATCAGCGATCACAGGCCAACATGCTGAGCCCAAAACCACCGTTTGAAGCTGGAGGCCGTTTTTGGCCAGGGATCGTGTTTTTATTCTCGAGAGGGGGCTGGGGGGCTGGGGCAGGAGCACGCATGATACCCATGTGCAGCTCTGGCCAAGGTGAGGTGCCTCTACCACCCCTGTCGCCTGACGATGCTGCTGCTGTTGGCTGGCTGGTTGGTCTCTGTCTATATCTGACCGTCCCTTGATGTTGCTGTCTATCAGCTGCTGAGGTGATGATGCTACTGGCGTCTTCTCATGTCTGTCCGTCTCTCTCTCTCTGACTGTCTACTAATCGGTCTCTCTATGCCTGCCTGTCTGTCTATTTGTGTGTCTTCCTGCCTCTGCCCGTCTGTCGCCAACAGGATGATGTAGTTTACTGACCCTTTCCATCCATCTCTTACTTCTCCTTCTCTCTCTCTCTCTCCCTCCCCCTCTCTCTCTCTCTCGCTCTCTCTCTCTAACACACTCCCGTCTAAAGACATCTGCCTTTCACTGTACCTTCCTCTCACCGATGGCACGTACCTGAAAAAGAAAGACAATACAACGTTAGATAACGCCAACCGTATAATCACAGACGAAACAAAGATATCTTTTCATAATCCTTTACTTTTTTAATTACCTATTCATCACTGGATGATGATTCGCAGTCTTGGAGACAAAAGAAGAGAATGTTACAAAATTCTTATGAGAGTGGAGATGGAACGAAGCATAACAGTGTTGAGGGCTTGACTGACACCAGCAAATAAATAAATACAACGTGGAAATATTTTTTTGGTTTGAGCGCAAATGAGGAACCGATTGTGGACTGTGGGGAGGGAAGATCTGTAGTGATTACCTCTCTCAATTCACTTATACCTATTTGTGACAACCAATTCCAGTTTACTTATAGTTTTGACCACCTATTTCGGTTTATCTACACCTAGTCCAGTTCACCAACACCCGTGTGTGATTACCTATTCACCTTCCTGCCTAAAGATACACGCAGCGCCATGGAAATCAACCAAGTCCACCGGGCGTGACTACAAGTCAAGAAGCACGGTGATTTTCTGCGTATTCACGTCTTTGTGTAGTGAGCACAGGACATGTGTGGAGCACAGTCTTCTGTGCCTTCGGTGTGGAAAGTTGCCTCTTGGGTAAGACAAGGGGGTCTCGGGATGTGTTGAATCCGTGTTTTGTCTGATTCATTATATATATATATATATATATATATATATATATATATATATATATATATATATATATATATATATATATA
>JAYMFT010057350.1:0-15037 GCA_038088735.1 Panulirus argus | reverse complement strand
TGCTTTCGACTCAACTCTGTCAAGTAAGGAAACAGAGCTAGAACCACCCCAAATATGGGAGCAGTACTCCATACAAGGACGAATCAATCCCTTGTATAAACGGAGCAACTGTTCAAAAGAGTATACAATAAACTTTATAGTGATGATGATATACTGTATATTTACAGTAAATTACACTATAGATCAGTGAAACAGTCATGCCTGTTTCACCACCTTCCTGAAACACTGAATTTTATGTTTAAAAGCATAATTTTCTGTCTACAAAAACATGTTAATTTGTTTCATTGAACAAAATTTCCTTGAATATTGTAATCGGCTTTTTTTTTTTGACAAATATCATAAATTTAATTTCATTAAGAAATGGCTGCTGAGCTCACAGTACTTATCTACAGATGCTGTATTCACTTTATGAGAATTTAACTAGTAATAGTAACTTTAACATCCAAATAACTCAGGAATGACTAAGTTCTCACTTATAAACACGCTTGCCTTGAGCTTTTCATCATTTTCTTGGCAAGCGCGTACTTCACGTCACTCCCTTGACTAAATCCTAGATCTATATATGGTCATAGGGAGAGGGAAGGTGTACAACAGCTTAAACAACTATCTGTGCATAGATTGTGAGAAACAGTATGAGACTATGGTCGATAAATATTGATTCATGAGGGCTGTTTGGGTTGGAAGTTGGAAGCCCTGTGTTAATGTGGATGCCATATGTTGATTCATTTTGATATTCTCTGTCGTATTCGTTAATCATGTTTATGATGTTGTAAATAGCCTTATTAAGTCACTCACAGTGATATATTTTAACTTCATAATTAAACAACAAGATACACGCAAAGTAAGTTTACTACTTTACAGAACCTGTGAAAGCTTAACCTTCCATTTCGTTAGTAGCCTGTATTTTCCAAAAAGTGATTACCACCTCTTTTAACAGTTTTGTTCTGTAACCGTATATTATCTTTCTTCGTATTAAGCATCTGAATTAGAGAACATGTAACCGTATATTATCTTTCTTCGTATTAAGCATCTGAATTAGGGAACATGAATTGGTTATTTGTTTCATATGGTTAGTATTTTTTGTAAGCACCTCCTGCCTCTATAACAGCATTAAACCTGCGAGACATTGGTGCCACCAGCATGGATGTTTAGATCGTATCTCTCATGGCTTCTTAGACGCCACATTACAGCATGATTACAAATAAAGCCAATCAACCGGGTCCTCCTCCGCGATGGTGCTGCATATTCAGCTGCTCCGGTGCTGATCAGCTGTAGCCCTAGCCTCGCAGTATCGCCTGATCCATAGAGAGACAGTATTCCGGTGAACACCATCCTCCCAGGCCATTTCGGAAATGCTATGACCCTCATTGTAAAGGGTGACAATGGCTCTCCACGTTTCCTGTGAGGTTTCCACAAAGAATGGCAAGGGAAACATAAAAGTGTCACATGCTGGCTCTGATATGGTTTATAACAAGAAATGCAGCGTTTCGTGATCCAGGTTCTTAATCAAAGAACTCAGGCTTGTGATTTGAATATTAGATGACATTAAAATGTCGAAATGAGACTTGCACTGCAACCATATGCTACATTACTACATAAGCCATAAATCAGGAGTGGAGACAACTGTCTGCCTATACTGTGGGACAGTAATCACATATATAAGTAGTAAATTATTCCCGTATGGTATCACATTCCTGTGATGGGTGGTGGTGGGTGAGGATAGGCATACCAACCCCCTAAGATATCGTTATTCACATATACAATTTCAGAGCATATCAATCCCCATCTGCACAGATAGTTGTTTTAGCTACTGTTTATGTAAATAGTGAGTTAGAATGTAAAAGGGCCAATTATTTTATGAAGGCTGAAGACAAAAGACCTTTTTTGTTTTTCTGATGGTTTGTTAAGAGATTTCTAGTTGCTACATGGCATTAGAAAGTTAGATATAAATGGCAAAAAGTGATCTGCCAGTAACAGCTCCTCACCATTTTTATCTTTATGCTCTACCAAGCCACAGAGTTATCAGTCTACACTAAGATGATACATTCAGATCTGGGGATACTTAAATAAAGCATTTAGTGTTGTAAGTACAACTTTGATTTACTGTGTTTTTATATTTCTTTATAAAGAGTACAGTCACGATAACTGAATTTAATGCTATTCCAAATCTGGCGAGATTCCAGGTGAATCAGATAAATGGAACAATGCTGTATTTTCTGATAGAGTTTCTTAGTGTATACTCTTGACCTTCGGCATAGCCTGTCTCTCATGGTCTGCCATTTCACATGCTTTCTCTAATGCATTTCTCTTAAAGCCATCCCCATTGTATAATCCCCAGCACGTGTGCTTCAGAAGATTGATGTATTTTTATTTTAATGGTATTTTTCTACCCCTCGTGTTTTCCAAAATGGCAACTGATGCTGGGACTTCTCAGAAATGAAAAGCTGACACCTAAAAAAGAACAGTAAATCTTTTTCAGGAGAATATTCATGCCATAGGTTTTCTCAGACCATTGCTTCTGAAAGGAGCACTTGTTTGAATTTTTTAGAAAGGCATGTTGCGTGGTTGGCATGGTCCAACGGAAATAATAAATTCAATAAAGATTTTGTTGCTTTTATTACAGTGGATGTTAAACATTGGTCCATGAACAGGATTGATTAGGAATTTCAGCCCTGTTGCATCAGGAAACAAGCCTTCTGAAACATCTGTTCATCTGTGGTTTCAATATGAAGTTGTCCCTCACTCATATCATCTATTCCATTACAGTTTTGCATTTCATCATCTTCCTCAGTACCCTGTCCTGCCTGTGGTGCCATCTGCCGAGGTTCACCTTTGTACCCACTGTTTCTCTTTCTGTCTAACATTGATCCTCCCACATCTGATCCATGCTGCTTCAGACTGGGCTTGAACCACATGTGTATAGAACAGCATGATTTTGCTGCCTCACTTCCTTTTACTGCCTCCTTGATTTTAGTGGATTGGTACTGGTTCAGTGAAAATCAAACTTTTACAACAAATCCTTTGTCAAAATGTTCCAAAACCATGGGAGCATCACCATTGTCACTTTTAGTGGCAGGGGTGTTTACTAGCCCTACCACTGAAAAATGGGCTTTTCAACTCTTTAAAGCCTGTAATTTCTTTACAGCAATTAGGAAAAGCCCAAATTATCAATTTTATTTATTAGGTACTGTACTAAGGCAATAAGAATAACCAAAATCTATGCCTAATCAGAAATATGTACTATCAAATATGAGACAAGGCCCAAAACTAGTAAAATTTATAGCATAAAACCACAATTAGAGAGGATTTGGGAAGTTATATGGGAGAGTAGTGACTGAGAGGGTGATAGCATGCACAGAGCATCAGATTAGGGAATGTTAGGGGATGTGTGGATCAGATGTTTGCTTTGAAGAATGTGAGTGAAAAATACTTTGAAAAACAGGATTTGTATGTGGCATTTATGGATTCAGAGAAAGCACATGATAGGGTAGATACATAAGCTGTGTGGAAGGTCTAATGAACATATAGTGTGGTTAGAAAGCTACTGAAAGCAGTAAGAAGTTTTAATCAAGTGTATAAGGCATGTGTATGAGTAGAAAGAGAGGAGATTGAGTTGTTCCAGGTTAAGGTTGGTCTGCGGCAGGTGCATGTGATGTCACCATGGCTGTTTAATTTGTTTATGGATGGGTTGGTGAAGGAGATAAATGCAGGAACCTTGGAGAGAGGTTAGAGCATGCAGTCTGAAGGGGGTTATGGGGCTTAGAAAGGTAAGTCAGTTGTTTTTTATTTATGACACAGCACTGTAGGCAGATTCAAGTGCAAAACTATAAAAGTTTTGATGTTAGTTTGGGAGAGTGTGTGAAGGGAGGAAGTTGAGAGTAAATGTGAATAAAAGCAAAATTTATTAGGTTTGGCAGGACAGAGGGACAAGTTAGTTGGGTTTTAAGTTTGAAAGGAGAAAGTTTGTGGGGAAATGAAGCATTGTATATACCTGAGAATGGACGTGGTAGTGAGTGGAGTTATGGAAGCAAAAGTGTTTCATAAGGTGTTGTAGTATGAGTGTGAGGCATAGGCTATAGATAAGGAAGTGCTGAGGAGGATGGATGTGTTGGAAATGAAATGTTTGAGGACATTATGTGGTTTGAGGTGTTTTGATTGAGCAAGTAATAAAAGGGTAAGAGAGATGTGTGGTAATGAAAGGTGTATTTGAGTTGCTTAGACCTACATAGATACATACACCACACAGATCCAAGGTCCAAGCTAGATGGTCTGGCCTTGATGCTACTTAAAGAATTATTGTAAAAAAATGCAGAAGAAAGAGATGGCAAATCAAAGGCTTTCTCCCTACCCTTCACTCCTGGCAACACACCAAACAGAAAGCAAGTAGAAAAAAAATTCTTAGCAGGATTAATATGTCTGAGAGAAATTTTTATAGGAAAGTCATAAGGTAGAATGAACATGGTTATGTCATGCATCCCTTCGCTTTTTGTTATAAAGACAATAGTAAGGATAAACTTGAGCTCCAGCGCTCCAGCCTGTAGGCTTACCTTGTCTAGATTATTCCTAATGTTGAAGGATGATACAATTTCTTACTTACTCTTTCAATGCAGGTGACATGGGTTAATCAATGTTGATATATTACTGCAGCATGGCCTGAGAGAGATCTGTGGTTGAGAAGGTAGCATGATATACCACTGCATTATGATGGTTGATTAAATGAATTATTCAACACCAAAGAGTTATGAGCGATGATCAAGCCTAAATTTGAAGATATTTAGTGTGTTGCTTTGAACCTCTTTTTTTGGGGTCTTATTCAACATAATAATGTCATTAGTAAAGAAATATTTCATACTGGCCAGATTAACTTCGTAACTTCTAAGTTTTTGTCCATTTCCTCTTGTTAGTAACCCTGACTTTTCTGTAAACACATTTTCAGTATTGATGTTGGTGATCCTTTAGGTATTTTAAAACAATCTGTTTATTTGCCTCAGAGACACTTCTTGCTCAGGGAGAACAAGTTTAATTCTCACAGGCCCTCCTCTTATGGTTTGTTATTCAAAAGGAACCAATTTAATTGCTCTTCACTGCACTGCTTCCAGTTTAAGAGCATCGTTGCTTAAATGGGGGGCCCAAAACTGCACTGCATATTTGAGGTGTGGCCTAATTAGACTTAGGTGTATTGGCAATATCACATCCTTGCTTTTGTAAGTAAAGTTTCTGTTAATAAATTCTAACATTCTGTTTGCTGTCTTGGCAACTTCATTACAATGCTTGGAGAATTTGAAGTTGTTGGAGAGTGAACCCTAGATCCCTTACACTAGGGTTGTCCTTTAACTTGATGCCCATTGTTCATAATCAATCTTTTTTGAGGTTTCCTACTTGTAACAGCTGACATTTATTGACATTAAATGGCATTTGCCATTTCTAGATCATTCAGTGATTTTTTCTGGATCCTCTTGTAATCTTAGCCTATCTTTATCAGTTAATATGACATTGCCTATCTTTGTGTCATTTGCAAATTTGGACCCTAAGTTATTCAGCCCTACATCAATATTGTTAATATAAATGATGAAAAGTGTAGGCCACAGTATGGATCCCTGGGGGACTCCACTCGTAATGGGTGACCACATAGTGATGATTGACCATTTTTTACAACTCTCTACCTCCTACTACGAAACCAGGTTTCTATCCAATTTCTTATGCAACCAGTGATCCAGTAATGTGGGAGACTTTGTCAAATGCTTTCTGGAAGTTCAGAAATGTAATATCTATTTCTTTTGTCTTGTCATGGGTATTGAACAATTTTTAATATAATTCAAGTAGTTGTGTAGGGCTTAATCTGTACCTTCTAAAACCATGCTGTGTATTATTGTGTTGTTCCAGATAGGCTACAATTTTATCTTTTATAATCAACTTCAGAAGTTTACATATAATTGATGTGACTCTAAAAGGACAGTAATTGCCAGGCAATTCGCAGCTTCACTTTTTGTATATAGGAGTGATGTCTGCCAGACTCCAGTTCCACAGAACTATTCCATTCTGAAGAGATTTATAGAAACTGTAGGTTAACAGTTTGACATTTTCATTTTGGACATTTTCAATTACTCATGGATAAGACAATATGTACATAGATTTTTATTAGTCTTCAACTTATGTGTCTGTGTTATTACTTTTCTAATTGTGACTGGTCTTCAACTTATCCATCTGTGTTAGTACAGTACTTCTCAGAATGTGACTGTAAATTTTTGTGCTGTGTGTATTATTTATCATTTTCTCAAAATTCATGTCACTGCTCTCTATTGAAAAACAGAACTAAATAACTTTTACAGGGTTGTTGTTATGATTTTATCATCCACAGTGAGTTCCCCATCCTTGTTGACTAAGGGTCCTATCTCAATCCTTACATGCTTCTTATTATTGATATATCTATGAAATCTGTTAAGATCTCTGTTACTATCTCATACAATATCCTTTTTGTATTCTTTCTTGGCTTTTATAATATCTTTTCATGTGCCTTCTGATTGTGTTATAATGAGTTGCAATATATGAATTATTGTCTGATTTCTTAAGTTTGTAGAGTTTATGTCTGTGCCATATAGCTCTTGCATATTTAGGGAGTATGATTCAGGCTTGTTGTTGGCTTTTTGTTTCTGTCATGCATAGGTATGGATATGTCTTGTTGGTGCATAAAGTTATGCTTAAAACTGGTCCATAATTCTTCTGGATATGAACCAATAAAGGTGAGACTCTTTAATGCATTGCACAACCCTTTGATATCCACCCTTTTAAAGTTAGGAGTAATGATACTTGTTGTAGAGGAGTCCGGTTTGATATTTATGTCTAACATAAACATGTCATGGTCACAAATGATTGGATGTTTTCCAACACTGGTATTGATTACAAAGTACGTCTAGGATGCAAGAACTAAATCAGGTATTTTAGCTTTCCTCGCTTGCTTGGTGAAGGGTTAGGAGAGGATATTGTCTTCCACAAAGCAGATTTACTTTTTACACTTGAGATAGTTTGCCAGTTGATTTCTGTAAGGATGGTCAAGTCTTTATCCTGTATTGCTTGTAAACTCTTGTACATGACATTATCAATATCTGCTGCCTAACTAGGGCATATATAGACGATGTTTATATAAATTTTGGAAAGTTCTCTTTTAATCTGAGCTTGCAAGTGTTCAACAGCCGCAGATGTTGTAGTCTGCTTTTCTATGGGGTTTTGGTAAGATTGTAAATACAGCGCAGTTCCACCTCTTTGACCGTCTCTGTCCCTTACAAATAATTTGTAGTCTGGTAGATAGTACTCGCTTATCAGATTGTTTTTTGTGTTTAAAAATGTTTCTCCTAAACCGATTATATCAACATGTTCACTGTTTACCTAACAATGCAGTTCTGTTATTTTGTTTCAGGTGGATCTTATATTCATGTAAAGTTCATTTAATTTCTTTGAGTGATTTCTGTACATGACTGGTGGCATGGTTTGGCAACTGGCTATTTGTAAACCTAGATGTGACAACAACGTGACATGCCCACTGTCGTCAGTTTTTGATGAGTTGAGGAGGGGATGAGATTCGAACTAACCTCCCTCATTTGACATGTAAATATGACCTGAACTGACCTCAACATCTCGTTTGATGTAATCAACATACTGACCTCTACCTGGCCTCAACAAAAATTTTCCCCTTGCAGTTGTAAGGTAACATTATCTTTGATTCGCACTGCTAAGAGTTTTGTGAATGCCATCTCTGCTGTATGATCCCCTGTTTCCTATGAAGTCAAGCCATGGATCTACAAAGCCAGAGAGTACTGCTTTCATATTTAGGGTGGTTCTAGCTCTGTTTCCTTACTTGACAGAGTTGAGTCGTAAGTGGTCCGACATATAAACTGTCCCAGGTTCACTTCTAGACTTGACCCCCTTATCATACGCCACAATGTTGGTTCACTTTCCCTCTTCTATACGTAGTTCTTTGGTTTTTGCTCCCAAGACTTGGCTGCTTGTATGCCCCCACCATTAGCTAGACCATGCAATACATGGCAAGCTGCTGCATTACATGATTATTGTGTGGCCATTGGCAACTCAAGAGTGGGCTGTTTTAATACCAGCTTGTTTCCCTACATGTCGAAGCTTTGGAACTCTCTACCTTCTCTTGTCTTTCCTAGTAACTATGACCTGGCATATTTCAAGATGGGTCTTTTGACTTTCTCAGAAATTGGTAAATACTTTCCCTTGTCTTTCTTTTTCCATTTGATAATTCTCTCTATATTTTGATTAAGGCCCCGTCTTGATGTGGACATTTGTCCATGCCTGGAGCCTTCATCATGAAAAAAAAAAAGCCAGTGTTAGCATCCTTGTACAGGCATTTGAGTCTCGTTTGCACTTAGCACTCTACTTAGGGCATAGTTCCCAACAGTATGTTGCAGGGAAGTGCCATCTATAACAATATTATCTGATCTCTCTCTCTCTCTTTCTCTCAGGAAGCCAATCAGCAATGAATTTGAATTTTTTATGGTAAACGTTGTTGCGCCCAACATTCACCATTAAACATTACTTTTTAGTGGTTAATTTAATGTCTTCAACCCATTGTTTACTGTGAGAAATTCTGGCACTGGCAAAGACATGGACTGTTCTTTTAGCTCTAGAACTCTCCATCATGTGTTTACCAAGCTTTCTGACAAGCGAATCTCCATTAAGCATGGAATAGTTGTCTTCACTCTTTTCTTGTTAGTCACTAAGGACTGGAAGTTGATTACTCATGAGTTGGGGTGACGGGAATGGGAGGTGGGGAAGAAAGTCCCATGAGGAAGAAGGGGAACAGCCAAATATATGGAGAAGGTTATGGAATTAGGGTGAGGGAGAGCCTTTGTGGAAGGATGGGACTGGGAATTTGGGTGAGGATTAGTGGAGTTCAGGTGGGGATGAGAGGAGGTAACAGGATGGAGGGGTTGGCTGAGAGGTAAGGTGAACATGAGTATTAGGAAGGGCTGTGGGGGCAAAGTATCAGCCAGAGAGGATTAGGGCAGGCAGTGGGCACTGAACAGTGTTGAAGAGGAGATTGTGTGGGGAGGGTGCGAATGAGGATGTAGGCATTTCTGGAGAGGTAGTGAGGGTAAGGTCATGGTGCGCCATTTTCAAACGCTGTATCTCATCCCTAAGAATTGAATATTCTGCAGTGTATGTTTTGAGCACTGCCGTAATTCCACTTAAATCACTTCTCTTAAACTTTTAGCGCTGCCTTGATATCACTTAAATCACTTTGTTTAAACTTTTCTTCCAAATTATTACAGTTTACGCAAAACAAGCAGTCTTTTTATGCTCCATGTGGTCCCATTATTGTAAAATCCTTAATAAAACAACTGCAGGATGTACATGGGTAGTGAGATGGTGATATTGTAATAAAGAAAAATGCAAATTGAAGGGTTAATAAATGTAAATAAAAGCAAAGAAACACTGAAGTGAGAGCTGACTAGGGTATGCTGAAATTGTTTGGACATATGTACAAATTGAAGAGAGGTTGAGAAAGATGTCTGTAGGACCTGCTTCTGGATAGGGGTTTCTGGTTTCGGTTCATTACACATGACAACTATAGAATGGATGCAATTTATTGTCTTTCATAATCTACCCTGGTGCTATACTGGGAAACAGCGGACAATTATATAAAAGTTTTTTCATGTTCAAGTTACAATTATGGTTCGAATAATTGACAGCAAATTTTAATAGAAAAATATATAAAATGATTGCAAAGACAAAGAATATAAGCAAAATTAGATAATGGTATAAAGTTGTAGAAGAGTTCACATTTACTAAACCACAAGGAAAAATCGGCGAATACTAAATCACGCGCATCACTTTGACCTACATTGATGCATTCATGTTCACCTTACATGTACTGTTTATGTAATTTATTGCAAAGTTTAATAGACCAATTATTAAGAAATGATAAACTAAGCAGAAATAATGTTATTACATAATCAAATTAGAGATTGCTTCGTTACGCGTTCAGCCAGTTGGCTATTGTAATGGCAAGGTCATTCACCTAACTTTATGCCTATGGTTCATGTAATTTACTGTTAAGTACAATAAGATGATAGATAAAGCAATTATTAAGACTAAGGAGTTAAGAAAAAAGTAGAGAATGGTATTGTGTCATCGAAGAAGAGATTGCTTCATGGCGAGGCCGGGTTCGGTCGGCCACTTTAACAGTGTGAGGACATAGCTAAAGTAATGATTCATTTTTGTAAGTTCATATATGTATACATGACACTATTGATTCAAATAAGATACTGCAAAATGTAATGAAACATTATATGAAACAATACTGAAGACTGAGACAAAGAATTATTGAATAATCTACTGTAGTTCTCTGTCGTATGAGCTAGCCGTGGAGCCTGTAGAAGACAGTATACTAATGCGGCAGTGTATGAAATGACTTTCCCCTCTCTGTGAGACCTTCCTCTTTTTCTATTCACTATACCAACATTCGTGGTCTCTCTAGTAACCTCTCCTCAGTTGAACATCATCTGTCTAGTACCTCTCCTAATATCTTACTTCTGTCTGAGACACAGATGTCTAATGATGTTCTCACTAGTCCCGTTTTCATATCTAACTATAATCTCCATTGAGTATGATTACATAACCTTCTTTAGCCTTATTACCACTGGACACATAATCATGTATAAACTAGCTAAATTGAATATACAGTGCTGACTTCTGTATTGAATCTCTTCCTACCTGTCAGACAGAATGTTATTTGTTCTGTCAGAGACAAAGAAATGAGTTCAAGAGTATGAGCTTGGTACAGCGCAGGGTGTTGTACTTATATAGCCCCATTTCGATTAGCGTCCTAATCTATGCCATCTCTCAGTCCATGCCCACGAACACCGTTCATTTAGTTATGATGAAGATAACATGATCGACACCGCCGGGTATAATAAAACGCTCACTAAATTCAACCATGTATCAGATACATGTGAAAGGCTAACGCCTGTAGTCTCTGCTGAGGAAAACAAAATATTCAACGAACTCCCTCTAGAAGAGGGGGGGGGGGGTGTCATCAGAAAGATTCA
This sequence comes from Panulirus argus, assembly GCA_038088735.1. NCBI lineage: Eukaryota > Metazoa > Arthropoda > Malacostraca > Decapoda > Palinuridae > Panulirus > Panulirus argus. The sequence goes on along the minus strand of JAYMFT010057350.1, from coordinate 3,968 downwards.
GTTGAAAAATGGGTCACACATTAATTAGAAAGGCCAACATTTGGAGCTGTTGCAGGTAGACTTAACCTCCCTTTAAGTCACCTTCTACGGCTTGCAGGTATCACTTTGGTTTTTGCTCCCGAGAGTTGGCTGCTTGTGTGCCCACACCAATATACTCGGCAAGCTGCTGCGTCACATGATTACTGCGCGGCCATTGGCAACTCAAGGGTGGGCCGTTTTGATAACTGCTTCTTTCCCTACACGTCGAAGCTTAGAACTTTCTACCTTCTCGTGTCTTTCCATACATCTATACCTGGCACATTTTAAAAGACAGGCTTTTCACTTGCTCTAGAATTCGTAATAACTTTCCCTTGTCTTTTCTTTTTCCCTCTCATAATTTTCTCTATGTTTCAATTAAGGCTCGGCCTTGATGTAGACTTTCGTCCGTAACTGGAGCCTTCAATATAAATAAAGGAAAAAAATCAAAATTTGTTTTCACAAATGAACATTTCTTTCTCCACTTTTTTGTGTCTGCATTAAGCTCTCGCTTCACATTACCGTGACTGCTTCAACAGTGGCTAAGTTACGAGGTAACTTTAGTAATCTGTGAGGAGCACTTTATAACCTCTCATAGTCTGTGCGTTCATAACTGCCATGTGGCCCAAACAGCTCACGGTGAGGGATGGAGAGAGAGGCAGTTTGTGCCGCTGCCACCCACAGATAACTCAATAACCAAACACTGCACCAGCAGACACCAAATAATAACAATAAAAACATTCACAAACTATTTCCATTATTGATAAAACCTATAGCACCGCATCAGTGACATGAGGGGTCAGTGTCAGTAGCCTGGCTGAGGGCGTCAGTGACATGTGTGTAAGTAACAGCAACCTGGTCAGCCGGCCGAGGGCGTCAGTGACGTGTGGGCCAGTGATAGGAACTTGGCCAGCCGGCCGAGGGCGTCAGTGACGTGTGAGGTAGTGTCAAGCATATGACCAGCCGACCATCGTGTGTCGCCGTCAGGCACATGAACGGCCGAGAGGCCGGGCGTGTCATTGTGAAGCATCTGTCCGGCCGGGTACTGCGTCAAGCTCAAGCAGGCCTTCACACTCGGTCTTATGATAGCTGGAGAGAGAGAGAGAGAGAGAGAGAGAGAGAGAGAGAGAGAGGACACATATGCCCACCCGGAGTCAAGCCCAACCTGGGATCGAATCCAGGGCGCGGCAATCGGCCTACACCCAGCTCAGATGTTCATCTTTCCCTCGGGGCTGTTCGATAAATGGGTACCTGACTCAGGCTGGGTTGTGCGAGTAAGTGTGTTCATACATACGTAGGAATAAAAACACGGTACATATATACAGGGTTAAGAGACGGGGCAAAACGCGTGTAAAACTCTCTCCCCGCAACACACAAATGGCAATAACACACACACACACAACGACAATAAACCGTTACGTATTCATTTACTTATCTAATTACAGATACACTCCACCCTGAGACAGCTACTTATTCATCGACCAACCCCAAGAGAAGGAAAACCTGGGTTGGGTGTAGGCCGACTGCCATGACCGGGATTCCAATCCATGCAGATCCGACCCCGGGTTGGCACGTGATGACCCATGGTCAATAACACTGACCACTACATCACGGACGTCCGGTGTGTGTGTGTGTGTGTGTGTGTGTGTGTGTGTGTTACGGGGAAAAAGTTTTACACTCAAGTTGCTCCGTCTCTTAACTTTGTGTATATGTACCATGTACCACTCTCACACACACACACACACAAACTCACACACACACACACACACACACACACACACACACACACACACACACACACACACAGGGGTAAAGAGATGGTACGCATATACAAGATTAGGAGACAGGGCCAACACGACTGTAAGACACTCTCCCCATGACACACAAACGGTAATCACGGACCTCCTTGGTGTAGCATTTAGCATTGCTACCCATCATGCATGCATGGGCCGCCTGTGATCAAAATCACACAGGTTCGAATCCTAATTGCTGTAGCCGGTGCACATTCCACCCAGTTGTTCATCCTCCCTTTGGGGCTGAGGGTAGATAGTTGAATCAAGACGTTAAGCTTGTAGAATTAAGAGAGCAGTAAGCATAAACAGACGTTAAGCTTGTAGAATTAAGAGAGCAGTAAGCATAAACAGAGGAAAAGCATGGGAGCTGGGGGACGGACCTTGAGCCATATAGCATCAAAGGTTGGGGACTCAAGGTCTTCAGTGCATGCCCCGGGTGTGTTGAGGATGGAATAAGCACCACAGTCACCTCCTTTGAACCGGAAACGTGAGTGGAGATTAGAGTTCGATATGAGAAAAGGGCTAGTGGGAACATCACTAGACAATTGGGTCTCACAGAGAAAGGTACTAGACAGATTGTGTTTAACAGAAGAGAGTTTACTAGAGACCATGAATATTGGTATAGTGAACAGAAAAAGGGGCATGTCTATCAGGGTGGAAAAGTTCATGGGAGGTGCCGGTACTAATGCTGCCTAAGCCCTCCTTCTCATTGGCAGTAGAGTCAGGAGAGAACCCGAAAATTTTAGCACCCATGATGCCTGGGACTAGGGGCCATAAGATCGTTGGACTCTTTATACATTATTACATTTAAAAACGATTGTGCGGCCAGGGGATGGCATGAGGACTTATGATGAAGAAAATAAGTGAGGTTATGGTAAGTGTATGGTCCTTGTAAGGGAAAAGATGGCAGGAGGAGCGTGGTAGTCCCACCAGTCCTAATATAGAGGGTGTAAGATGGTTCCGGGCCCCATTTCAATATATATATATATATATATATATATATATGGAAGGAAGTAGAATTCTCAAGTTTCCATACCTCTTTCTTCTTTTTCTTTCTCTCTTTGTTCGAAGCGGGCATAACGCTCTCTCTGTTCTGCAGGTTTTCCTTTTTCTCCAGGTTTTCCTCTTTCCCCTTCCTCCCACCGTCTTTTGTGGGAAACGGGGTCGATGTCGCAGGTCGATTGTTGTTTCGGATTTGATCTAGGGAGGACTGGAGCCTCCTTATCCAGTCTTTCATGTCCGGAAGGGTGTCCGCGGAGAAGAGGTGGCGACCCTGAAAAGAGAGGGAAGAAAGGGAAGTTGAGAATAACATGCAATGATTTTGCTCTTACGTAACTTAGACAATATAAAATACTTAATCATGAAATTTTTCTTTTAAAATTTTAATCGTCTTTCAAACGAACGTTTAAAAAACACTCATGTTAATAAAAAAAGAAGTGGAAATTTCAATTCATTGCTAAATAAAACAATACAAAACGTTAAAGTGATATGAAACGCCTGCAGAAATTTCATATTTACAAATTAAGTAGATGATACGAAGCACTCGTGGTTGAACAAATATCTGCTAAAGTATCTTATTTATTTTCAGGTGAATAAATGATATGAGATACTTATATATTTATAGTTGGTGGTGAGGAGGGGACAGCAGCCTAGTCTAAAATGCTCATAAAACCGGTGCAACAGGGAAGTGGGTCACGCGTGTATAAATTACAATACCATCAACGACCTGCTTTACAGATTCACAAGAAGGAATATGACATGAAAAGAGTTTTTAAGAAATCTGTAGAACAGAAAACATGCGACATAGAGGAGGTGGGGGGGGGGAGAGGAATAAGACCGCTGGTTTCGTTCCATCTTTAGAGCTATGACAAAAAGCTCAGAGTCAAATGAGTCATTTGTTACTTGTTTCTCTGCAAAGCTCAAAGTCAATTGAGTCGTTCCTTAATGGCTTCTCTGCTTGTTTATGTGTAAAATTACCGATCTGTACCATACGGGGGTCGTCGGGTTGTTGACCCTTGCTCAGATCTTTCCAAAGGCCACTGTGGTTAAGGAATTGGTTATATATATATATATATATATATTATTATTTTTTTATTATACTTGATCGCTGTTTCCCGCGTCAGCGAGGTAGCGCCAGGAAACAGACGAAGAAAAAATACC
>JAYMFT010057339.1:0-15038 GCA_038088735.1 Panulirus argus | reverse complement strand
TGAAATATAGAGAGAATTGAGAAAGGAGGAAAAACAGACAGGGAAAGTATTTACAAATTTTTGAGAAAGTGAAAAAAACATGTCTCTTGAAATGAGCCAGGTCATAGTTACTGGGAAAGAGAATCGAACCCAGGTACCGAAAACGGTAGGCGGACAGCATAACCACTTGACTACCGATGGACAAAAACATTTCCCTTTGGAACTGCTATCTACAGTTCCATTCACTGTTGTACTCCTGCCTCGTACAGTACAGATAGGTCGTTACAAATAGACAATTACATACACCATCTTGAGAGGGAAATATTGCTCTCACAATTACTGTTAAGTTCTCTTTACAAACATCTGTGGTCAAGGCCTGTTATAAACTCATCTTTTACAGCTGGCAGAAAGCTGGTGGGCTGGGGCAAGAACAGTCTATTACGTCTGAAAATCTCCTTTCGCGAAGGGAGGAAAGTAAATTACGGACTCGATTTTCCGGGAGGGAACTCTCATTCACCTCAAAAGTTTTCTAAATGAGGATCTCAAAAAGTTTTTGTGATGGGGTCATTATAAGGGAATGAGCTGTCCACTCTGTCATCATTGGAGGGGGGGATAAAAAGGGGAGTTTATGAGGCCATGTAATCACTGTCGCCGCCTTGGTGTGCAGGTATCAGGGAAGAGAAATGGCACTTGCTCGACAGAAGACCTCCACACATGTCTGCTGGAGGAGTCACCGTTCGAGAGACGTGGAGTGTACGCAGGCCATCAGACTCTCTCTCTCTCTCTCTCCTTTTCTGTTGCTTCAACATTATGTCATCAGCCCCGTTCCAAAAGCCGTGCCTTCTCATTGGCCTAACAGATTACCCGTATCCTTCATGGGCACTAAAGATTACCGCTGTCCGTCGTACTCGCACGAAGACTGTGCCATCCTGTAGCGTCGACGCAAAACCGATTCTCTCTGCGATATACACGTAAGACTCTTATTCCCTCCGACTCGGACGCAACATTGGTCCTCGCTGCCGAGGACAAATAAGACCGGTCTGTCCTACCATTACGTGAGACGCTGGTCAACCCTGTCATGCGCCCGCAAAATCAGACCAATTTGTCATATACACACACAAATTTTGATCTGCGTACGCATGGGTCATGAAGCTCTTGCCACGTACACATGACACTGGTCACCCCATGGGCATATGTTTGGCCAAGCGAGCCCCGTGCGTCAAGACACAATAACGAAAGGCTTTGGGTGTAGAATCCTTCTTTATTAGGGAACTGGGCATTCCTGCCTTTTGCTAGCCTACTGGTTAGGGCTGAGGACCCCTCCAAACACAGACAAAACCCCATCCTCTACACCAACAATAGCCTGAGCCACGCAGCGTAAGCTTACTTACGCCCTCGCCTCTACGCCACAATTTTTTTCCCCCCAGAGAATTTCACATTACGCATTCGGCCACACACAAAGACGAGGAAGCAGGGGGGCTCGGACAGACAGACTTACATCCAAAAGCTCTCCGAGGGTCGTGTGTGTGTGTGTGTGTGAATGTGTTGTCAAAGTGGAAGGAGTGTGTTGCAGGCCTTCAAAAAGGGGAGTGGGGCTGTAAACACGACCAGTGATGCGTGACTGTATGTCTCTCTCTCTCTCTCTCTCTCTCTCTCTCTCTCTCTCTCTCTCACACACACACACGTATGTGATTACTATTCGTGTGTTACGGTAGAGAGAGAGAGAGAGAGAGATTTACACTGCTGCATTAAAAATGCTTTTAACAGATCCTCCTCACATCGAACGGCTCCGTTTCCCTTACGGACCAGAGCGCATACACACACACACTCGCATCAACAACGATCCTTCGCGTTAATCCTCGCGTCCTTACGGGACATGTATTGCTGTGTAACGCCCTCCCACCCGGCCCGGCCCGGCCTGGCCCAGTGGACGGGACACGAAAAGAAAAATCGTATACACTGTCGGGGCAGTGAAACGTGAGGGGGCTGAATGATGACAGCAAAGAAAAGGAGTTTTGGGAAGGGTTTGATAAGACTGGCTTGGAGTTTGACAGGCTTCATGGGGATGAAATGAAATGGAAGCGGGTGCGGTGGAAGAGTGGTGGAAAAGATTAATGGAAGGGGGTGGTGGAAGAGTGGAGGGAAAAGATTAACAACTGGCCGTTGTGGTCAAGAGACAGATGATAGGAAAGGCAACAGAATTAAAGTTGAAAGTTTGACAGTACGTATGTGTGAAACATATAGAAAGGTCTTAGTGTTGAGGGAATAAAGTGAGCGATTCAAGATTGACGTACAGAACTTAAAAGCAATTGGACATTCCTAAGAGAACGTTAAATCCTTTTTCTAAGTGTAGGTTGAATCGTATTTTTAACCTGAAGGATTATGGTCAAGTAAATTAACAGGAGAAAGGACTGGAAACCCATTAAATGCGTTCGACTTCCTTAGAGACTATATATATATTCACCACCTATACACATTTTCCAGGCACAAGCTGTTGCAGTACATGCACATAACGTGTAGTGCTAGTGGGGGTGAAAAAAAAAAAAAGAGGCACTTTACGATTATGTAAGCCCGGATAGATTTCTAGGTAAAACGCAGCCTGATGCACACAATGATAAAAAGAGGCTTTACGTGGGGGTTAAAATGTCAGACAGCCATTTAGAGGAAGGAAACCAGAGAGCGTTTCATAAACTGGCATGAGTGATAGATGGAGAGGATGAGTGATAGATGGAGAGACAATGTTTAAGGAACAGATGAAAACAATAGAGATATATAACGTAGAGTGAAACACACAATGTGTACAGCACTGTCAATTCAAAGAATGCGATACACTACCGTGTTTGTCCGTGAATGATCAAGATTCATGTGAATATGAGGCAGTGGCCAAGATCCATTTGAGTGATGAATGTGAATCAGTGGTCAGAGTTTATAAAAGACACGAGGGAGTGGCCGAGGTTTAAGAAAAATACGAAACAGTATCCAAGATTCATATGAATAAGAGTCTGTGGCCAATATTAATGTAAATGCGAGTCGGTGGCATTACTGAGGTAAATGTGAGCAAATAGTCAGGAGGGAAGCTTACGAGTCAGAGTGGGCAAGGTGAACGAGTGCACGTATCAATGTGGCCAGAGCTGTATACACTTGTGCCGATATGGCCAAGTGTCAGCGTGCGAGACAGAAAGTGTCCATGCAAGAGAAGAGGACACACCATCAGCTGACCCCTCTTCTTTCTGCCTCTACCAATCGTCATATACCTTCTTCAACAGCATACGAAGACAATTCCATCCCATTCCAACTGTCGTGAACTCGACGTAGCAAACACGAAGAAGAAAGCGAAAATACTGGACCAGTAAAGCGTGTGGTAGAGGGAAATAAACTCCTCCGCAGGGACGGCTCTTTGTCATTTCCATTCCCTGCTTCCAGGCAGCCGCGGCTGAGCCAGGATATATCATTAGCGTTCCAGTCGGCCAGTTTTCTGCAACTTGTGAACGCTACTGCAGGTGGGTAAGATCTCTGGACATTAACTTTATGAGAGTAAAGGCAAGAATTCTGCATGCGTGTGTATATATATATATATAAGCAATATCTAATCTTCCCTTCCTTGCTTCGCAAGCTTTGATCTCATTCAGCTGTAAATACGTAAGCTCATTCTTTTTAGAATCACATGTCGTAAAATAGAGTACTTAACCCCACTTTTTTTTCAGGTAAAGTCGGACGTCTGTTAGTGAGATGCACGACCCCTGGGAAGGAGAGCCCGAGGGGAACTTAAAGGGCAATCTAAATGCTGTCTGGTGGGTAGGCCTGCTGGAACAGCCGTGCGGCCTAACCCCAGCCTACGATGGTGTTCCAGTTATCCACTCAACAAAAAGAAACACAAACCCTTCTTTTTTTTTTTGGCGACTTGCGCTCTTTATTTACCGAAACGTCCGGGGCTCGAATCTGGGTCAGCGGATCTGTAACCACAGACGCTAAACACTAAGAAACCGAGATGCGATAGTTGGTTGTACTAACCAGTGAATACCTGTGAACCATTCTAGAACTAATATCTGTCTTGCCTTTATAATGACCATATTTAGCTTAAATATTGTGCCTCGTGGCCCTAGCCAGTGCCTAGGACTCCTAGCCAGTGCCCAGGACACTCCTAGCTAGTGCCTGAGACACTTCTACAAAGTGCTCGAGACACTAGCTAGGGCCCAGGAAGCAAATTAGTCTCTTCTAGTCTCCCTTTGGTAGGTCCGGTACGTTGTTCTCCAGCGCCTTCAGTCGCATTTTACTCCAGCTTACGTCAGTCGTATTTTACCCCAAGCTTGTGTCAGAGGCCCTGAGGCCAGTTTAGCAAATGTAGATGTATGTTAAGATATAAGCATTCAGAGTAAGAAAGAAACCCTTTTCCACAGGCAATGTATTACGTCTTAGCATGCTAGTGGGGCTGAGGTCCCTCCACTGCATGAAAAAATATGGTCAGTTAAGTACAAGAAATAACTTAAAATCGGAAAAAACTCATTGTGTTGCTCATATTATCCTGTACTATATTGGGTAGCATATAAAACAAATGCTAACAAAAAAAGAAGAAAGAAATTTTTAATGAAAATGTCCAAAAAATCTTTGCTCGGTTCCTTGAGAAAATTCGTTTAGGACAAAAAGAAAAAATCCCTGATCTCATCTGAAACTGCAAACAACCGATTCGTACAATGTTACCCAGAATGTTTACGTACCGTTTCTAACTATCGTACAATGTTACCCACAGTATTTATGTACCGCTGCCAACGACTCCAAATCCTCACTTGCCGTGGAGCCTACAGGCCAGAATTAACGTTAGGATGTTTACTTAACATATATTCTAAAGGCAAAACATACTCGTTGTGGAGCCGTACCATCCAGTCTCTGGGAGCGACATATAGTGTGTTTGCTCTGACTTCAGTGGTATGAGTTTGGAGAGGACGGAGGCGAGGTGCGTATATGGCGCAACATGTACGGTGTTCCGGACACAGTGTGCATTCACATACAGCCTGTCTTTGGAGGCTATTAACGCTGAAATGATGTTACAAGGTGTAGGGCAATTGGCTGTAACTTATTTTCTCCCAGTAGATATAATAACCTAGTTTTATGTTCCTGGATCACAATATATATATATATATATATATATATATATATATATATATATATATATATATTACACCAATTACAATTATGAACATCATTCTCAAGTCTTCCTACATTTGACTTACTTCACGTAAATGATATAAAAATAGTACAATGAAACGATCCCATTACCACAAATGTAAAATTTCGAGGTACCAAATCACATAATGAACTGCTAATTGCGGTTAAACTCTAAACGAGCCTCATTCGAAATGTTGCAGCAAAATACCGGAGATACGATAAGTCGATTACCCCGCCGCGGCAACGCGTCCCGTAATCTCGTTATCTCCGGACGTGCCGGTGACGTAGACGGGATTGGGGTAAACAATAAGCGGATACACAGACTCGCATTTCAGTCACGAATCCGCTTTCCACGGTGGACCCGCTTCCACCCTCACTGCCACCTGCATACACACACACAATGCTTTCTCTCGTTTTGTCACTCCCCCTCACCGTGGCGAAATTCCTAAACATTTATGCAAAGTTATCTTTTTTTCCAAGGCCATGAGCACCGCTGTTGCCTTATATCATCCTGACTTGGATACAAGTAGATTTTGAGAGTATCTTTCTTAATACCTGCATCTAATTAAGTCATGAATTGCTGGGCACATGGGTTAGAAAGTACACCGTAATTGGCGTCTGAAGGTACACAGAAATTGGTTCGTAATCGCATTATGAGAGCGTGGACGATTTGGGATGTGCTAATTGAAACGTTTCAGTGAAGAAAGAGAGAGAATTTTTATACTTTGAGCCAAGGAGTTTAATAATCGCAATTAGGGTGATGTATGTTGCAGACTTACAGTAATATTTCGACTGTATCTTCAGCAGCAGAGGTACCTCGTTTCAATAAGTCATTTATTACTATTATTATCAACAGAAAGAGTAATAATGATTATTATTATCGTTATTATTATTATCATCATCATTAATATTATTATTATCATTATCAATATTACTTTTATCAAAGTATCAAAGTGAAAACTGAATAAGGAGAATTTCATGGGACGTGCCAAAATAGATCAAATCTTTACTTTGAGAAACACAAAAGAGTTGCAAACTGTGACCATGTAATTTTAACCGGCCTAACAAAGCTTGTAGTGCAAGTCAGTAAGGTCAGGTCGTGGAATGTGTGTGGTTATGTGATATCATGGGACGGGATTTCATGAAGACTACTGAAGAGGGACAACCAAGTACTACAGCCCCTTGGTAAGTGAAACGACAGACAAATGGGTTCCTTTGACTTTGACATTAGAATACCACTGAAAGACAAAATTTTGCCAGCAGTGATTCCATTCAGAGGCATAGATTTCATCTCTTTTTTGTCCATTTCCATCTGTTCTTATTCCATTGTAATGACAGTACGGTACTCACTGATTTAAGGTCATGAGCGATACATGTTCTACAGGGACGTTCTCAAATATCACAAAAAAAATTTCGCAAGCGTACATTACGGATACGCATTGAGGGTGGAAGGAGAGAAGGAAGGGGTTGTCAAGGGAGAGTATAATACTTTTAGGAGTAGATGTCGAATCCTAAGTTTCCGCCATATGTGGTACAAATACTTCCACTTAGCAACCACCATGCTAACAGCGCCAAGTCTTGAATAGGCAATGACGGACAACAGCGAGTTTCCACATCTAATACTGAGTGCGTGTGTCGTGTATATTCTGGTTTCCCAGTGCTCTACACTGTCGAGAGTTCAACAGTTCAACATTTTCTTTCATAACGCTTCTCGGGGTTGAGGTAAATCAAGATGAATAAATGAATACTTATGAAAATGATCATTTTAAATGGCCCTTTACTTTACGTACAAGAAAGGCGGTAATTTGGATAGCATTACACACAACCGCCATAAATTCTCCAACAGGTGGACCAGGTGAGCACCTATAGGTGGGTAGGTGGAGGTTGGAGGCCACCTACCAAAGTGGATAAGCTGGATTTAACCCCATAATCTTCAGCTTAGCAGCTAAATGCTCTCCCCGCTGGGTCATCACCTGCTTAAGTAACGAGGATGGTTAAATCGGTACTTTAAGGCTTAAATTCTGATATATAATATATATATATATATATATATATATATATATATATATATATACGTATATATGTGTGTGTGTGTGTGTGTGTGTGTGTCTGTCTGTCTATCTGTAGGTATTACGGGGCTTCGCCTGCTAGAGGTTACACCGCCTGTAAAAATTCGCCTTTAGGGAGGCTATATCACTTCAAAGGGTCTACATCTTCCTGTTACCGATAATATTGCAGCCTTGGGCCGCAGGAGCCTTTAGAAAGGTCAGCAGGTGATTATAGATATCTCACAATCGAGACCAACTCGGATAAAACGCAGGACAATAAGTATGAATTAGATAAAAGAGATTACATGAAAAACCTCAGAGATTTGTAATCCTGGCAATTAAAGTTATATATAGCTAAAATATTGTTCAAAACCGATCAGTAAAGTATGGTGATGTTTAGAATGTTAAGGTGCATAAAGCTTGGCCACTCCAAGCATAATAGACTATCGATATATTTCAACCAATCAAAGAATCTTTTTTCTAAATTCTTGAAGATTCTCCCCAACGGGCTGGATGCAAGATATGTTATGGCTGACACTCTGGATGTCAGAGTAGAATTAGATGGTGATGGATGGGACTGGATGCGAGACCTTGTTATGTGTAAGGGGGATTCAGTGGCATTACGGGAATCGATAGAAAAAGAAGTTGCAGGAAAAAGAATGGTGAAGGAAAAGTGTAAAGAGTACTGAACGAATGGAAGGACGAGGGAAATAGAGAGAGAGAGAGAGAGAGAGAGAGAGAGAGAGAGGCTTTACTGTATTTCTAAGAGAGAGAGAGAGATTGGCTTTATTGTATTTATACGAGAGAGAGAGAGAGAGAGAGAGAGAGAGATCGACCTTGATATATTTCTAAGAAAGAAGAGTTGCGCGAGTTCGAGTAACTGTGCAGAAGAATTTCCTTCAAGAATGGAGCTGCCGCAGCGTCGTTCGAGCACAAGGCAAGGAGTCTGGAAATATGGCGATAACGATTTCTGAAGATGATCCATGGATGGCCACGAAAGGTTATATAGAAGGCAGAGCTGCGTTTTCGTTTCGCGTTCCGCAAACGATCCTTTATCCCGTGGTGATGGGCAGGGTGGCCACGAGGCTCTGGACACATTGAGATGAATCACTTGGAAGAGTGGGTTATACGTAGCTGGGCGAGGGAGTGGATCCAGGAATAGCGAGCGCTCTTGAAGGTAGATATAAAGTTTTACCGAAGAGGTGGCGCGTGCGGTAGATCGAGATGAAAAACTGGACGAGTAAAATGAGCAGCATTCACTTTAGGTGACGAAAAAATATCTTGAATTTGTGTTGGAAGGAAAGGATGAAGCGTACATGTTTGAGACGTTTGCATTGGCTGAGGAGTCTGTGATTGGTGTATGTGTGTGTGTGTGTGTGTTTAAGTATTAGAGACGTTTAGCACAGACGACCTTATAATATAGAGGATATGTTAGACTCAGAGAAAAGCGAAGACATATATTTCCCACTGCAAGAAATATGGACATATCTTTAAGTCCGACATTTCACTTTAGTAAAGGAGACAATCATTTTTGGGGGAAGTATGAGGAATATCCAATGCCAACTAAATTCATGCACTAGACAGAAGCAAAATTGTTGAATTCTGGTCAGAGATGGAATCAAGAATTATCGCAAATACGCTAAGCTAACGGGTCTAGGAGCACTGACAGAGAAGTCAGTTGAATGACTATTTCCTTTACCTTAAAACAGATTATTCCATAAAACAACTTTCCTTTCTTCTACGGGACAAAATAGGTATCATATGTACATCTATTATTCTTTTCTTCAAGTAACCTCAAAAAAGATTATTGCTACGTGTATTTACCAGACTTTCAGCGGTGACAAATGGGTTACTGCATATATTTACTTTCCTTTTTAACTTGAAGGAACAAAATAGGCCACAATACATTTCCAATAATCCTCTAAGACCCTTTATGTATAGCAATATTCCTCTTTCTCCCCTCGTTGCTGTACGCCATGATATGAATAATTAGGTTTCTGGGTCACAATAACTGACATTTCAACTAAATACATGTTCACATATATTTCCATCTCGCGTACTTCTCAACACTCTTGCAATGAACGAATTTTTTAACACAGAGCATCACTTTTCGTGGAAATTACATGAGTAGAAAATCATTTCGGAAAGTAATTTATGGAAAGTGGTATTTTCTGCACATATATATGTATTTAGGTCACATGTGAGGAGCAATTTATTCTTTTGTCCTCCAGTCGTCATTGCTGTGTTCTTAAATAATTTTTTCCTTTTTTGGAAACTACTTCAAATATTGAATTTTCTCATGTCTTTTCCCAAGAATGTTAAAGCGTTAAGCTACTTTTTTGTCTGTCTTCCTGACTTCGGAATTCCTAAGTGGTGCGCATGGCCATCTCACACACTCCTTATCGGGTATTCTTTTCTTATTTTTGTAAACATATCAAAACAAAGATTCCGGGACAGACTAAATATATTTTGTCTTGACATACACCCTCCATCTGTCCTCTGTTTTTACACCCCTATGACCCATGTCTATGACATGACGTATGTCGCAAAATTATATCAGTCTTGTGAAGTCTCCATATTCAAACGTACGTCTTTTACTTAAATACGAAAAAAGAAAAAATAATTCATTCGCTATTTTAAGTACCCATCGTAAATCGAGAATAGGACTACGCCCTACTCGACTGTCTACAGTCTGACGACTTTTCAAATGCAGCTAACACATTCTCTTCTATTCCCGGCCTTGTATGCCGAATCCGAAGGCAGGTAGTGATGATGCCTAAGCGCACACTTGCAACGGGAATGCTCGAAAGAAAAAAACAGACAACCGAATTGCCGTAACAATCCCAGTGCTGGGAAGGCATGCACAGGGAACGTGATTCCCAAGGTAACGAGGCGAGGAAATGCAATCCCTGGATGGATGAAAGGAAGCGGACGCGAAAGAATGCGCGCAAGGACCACGAAATCTTGTACATCATGCACTGAATTCTGATTTGTATGGCGGGCGACGCTTGATGACTTGCGTTCTCCACAGACTCGTCGAGAGACAGTGGCGAAAGATTGGACGAGATGCAGGACATCTTCTTTTGGGTGTGCGTGTGCGCGCGCGAGCGTGTTCGTGCAAAATGAATTACGAGATGAAGGAACTTTTTCTTTCTCTGTGTGTGCAAAAAGAATTATCAATAAGGAAGGTATTCTAGAATTAATAAATGGGCAGCAAATGATACGCACGAGGACACACGGGAAGAATGATAGGTATGGAATATCAATAGAATCAAGTAAATGGATTTATAACGATATGCATACGACATGTGAGGAATGAAGAATAGAAAAAGAAAGTCTGAATGGAACAAAGATAGACAAAGAAAGTATGGGGAAAAAAATGAAATAGTAATCCAGGAACGAACAGATTAAGCCTTAAAACTGCTTAGATATAAGTTAGAGGACTAAAGAAAAAAGACCGTGAAAAATTACAACTCATCCGAAAAAACAAATGAGGGCGAAGATAAATTTATAATCACCTTATTAGAATTTCAAAATACGCGAACAAGTAATTGAGCACAGGTGAATCATTATTCCTCTGGTCGTTGTGTGAAAGTCATTTTTAATCCTCAAAACATGAAAACGACACATAGTTAAACCAGGTCTCCATCTGTTACGTTGGTGTAAACACATTCTGTAGTCACGCTAGAATGTGTGTACGACTCAGAGGTTAAGCCAGTGCACACAGGACACGTACCCTTTCTTATAGTACCTCAATTATTTCGTATTTAGAAGTGAAGTGTGGAACAGTTTGTTTGTACATGACAGTATAGCCAAACTTACTATACGTTGAATCTATGCAGAAAAACAAAGCTGTAGAATAGTTGTTATTTACGTGAATGTATAAACCAAGCCTTTGTGTAAGCAGCGGTCTTTTCTGCAACAGCGCTCTGAAATGAATGAGGTCCGTTCATCGAGTGCATGAACGGAACAATCCAGTTCATGTCCCTGTTATTCAGTACTACACAGAGATGCATAGACCATTAAGGTTACGTATTTCGTGACTGCTTAGACTAAGCAAATTATGCTTACGTGTCTCGGTATAACTTCAGTGTGCTTTTGTATACCACTGTCTTTTGGTTGGATTCGATTTTTCGGCATTTTTCGATTTCGCTTCAGGCGTTATGGAAATGGATGCCAAAATGTTACCTGCGTATGCAAATACATCACTCTTTGCCGGATTTCAGAACTATTCGGATAATTAGGGTCTACGATTCTATGATACCCTGGCAAGCGCCTATCATGTCGTTTCTTCGGTACTACAATACCCGAATCCCGCTATGAATAATACGCATTTACAAAGTCTTTAAAAAATCATACAAGAACTTTTCCTTCCTCACGCAAGCCCATCTGATAGTATTCTAAAGTACTAACAGTCAATTAAGTTATCCCAATGTAACAGAAAAGTCTACGGATTTACAATCACATAGTTCGCAAATATTCCCCCCTCCCCTAAACTGTGCAGTTTTCCCAAACGCATTGACAGCACTAGGTTCCCGATTCCTCTGTCAAGGAATAAAGCATCAAAACTAAAAAAAAACTAACGCTATTTCATCCAAAAAGCAAAAGATAAAACTCTAGGGAATTGGCATTCCACTATTCATTGGCAAAGAAAAAATGTCTTGAGCCGACTAATATGTACATACTGTATTCAAGGTCCTGTTTTTCGCAGATGCCGTGGCTAATTTATATGAAAATATTTGCATAACACAATTAAAACTGTTTGCGTATGCATGCCAGCGGAGGGCAATTTTAACATCTAACCTAACCTCTGCTGTGGATCACATTTGCCACACGTCCACCACCTGTGTAGCAACTTAGGGGATTACGTTCGCTCAATAAACTTTTGGTTATAGTTAAAGCGTTTATAAATTTTTCCGATTCACCCTGTGTATTACAACTATGTCATATATATATATATATATATATATATATATATATATATATATATATATTTTACTGGCTTATCAAACCTCATTTTTACCAAACACACCACACAGACACATTAATATACCTAACCATAATTCAATTTACCATGGCAGAAAGGCCCCAGACTTTTCAAGCCACATAGAACGAGTCTACAGACCTATTAATTCACGTTTCATTAACTAACACGTTTCTCGAACTCTACAAAATGTCTGTGATAAATGGGTACCTGGCTCACGTGTGAAAATATGGCATACATATACAAAGGCTTAGATACTGGGCAACACGAGTGTAAAAACTATCCCAGTGACGCGCAAATGGTAGTCAATCCTATATACAAGATTAAGAAATGGGGCAACGAGAGTTTAAAACTCTCTCCCCATAACACACAAAAAGTAATCACACACACACACACACACACACACACACACGTCATTGGAAGAAACAGTGTTACGAAATTGTGAATGTGGACAGTATTCAAAAGTCTAAAAAGCAGCATGATACAGAACAGTTCAAAAGATGGGAACCCATGAGTACGGATATACGTTCCCTGTACTGTACAAATATGTAATCACAAAATGGGAGAACCTGAGAGCAGTAGTTAGGTGACTGAGAAGAGTTCTTACAGCAATGTCGATTCCCTGTGAAGCTATATGATTGAGGGGCCTCCCTGGCTCCCGGAAAATCAGAGTGGTGTGTGACATATCTTACGTGACCATCTAATTTCCTCCCTCTTATAACCACAGAGACCTTATAGCACTAATCCTCACATGCAACTTTAACTGGTGATCTTCGGGTCTCTCATTTTTCCCCTCAGTGTTCCTCCACAATGAGACTTTATCCTTCCTCGGTGTAAATGTCTCCAACCAGCAGGAAATTCGTTCAACAGAACCGACTCCAAACTTTCCTTCCTCACTTTACGAGAGCGGAAGCTGCGCCGTTGACGGATGGCTGTTGTCTGCCTTGGCCCGTCAGCCCGTCCCTACTGGGGAACGCTCCCGTGAGTGGATGTTGATCCTTGAACGCAGAGAGAGAGAGAGAGAGAGAGAGAGAGAGAGAGAGAGAGAGGCGGGGGGGGGGGGGCAAGGGGTGGACTGACAGAGCATGGGACGTCATAATTGTGATAACACTCACTCAATTCACATAAACAGAACAAGACGCGTTAAGTCTCGGTTTTAACGTGGAACAAATAACCATAATAGGTTCCACATGATGAAGGAGAGACCCTCAACATGCAGGACGCTTGGGAACACGAGGATGTCCTATGAGACACATCCTTTTGAAACATCCTTCTACGTGTCGCAAAATATGATTTCCTTTCCCGCTACAAATATTCATTGACTCGATTGTATTTCAAGTAGATATTTTCAGTACTCGTATGACTCGAATGGGTATTTTTCAGCGCTCAGTTGACCCCGACTGGATTCTTTTCAGCGCCCATTTGACCCGAGGGGACTATTTCTAAGCACTCATTTGACCCAAATGGGTATTGTCAGCACTCATTTGTTTTTCGCTTCCATGTCACTCGGAGTTTTATCTGTAGCTACTACTTTGTGCATTTAAACTCTGACGTGGGGAATGGTTTATCGCATCAAAAATACACCTGCGCTCACTAGGCTATGAAATTTGCATACCTGGGCATGTAAATTATGGCGTAAATATCTCAAAAACTATATAAATGCTTTCCGTTATCCTTTCATGTCGCATGAGGGACGGGTAAATTAAAGACCGCAGTGAACGCTCGACTTAACGACCGTAGTAAACATGTAAATCATTGACAGTTGTAAATTGGGTAGCGAAACCCACATGCAGCCGGCAAAGTGGAGGCACCCCAACTAGCTCTTGAAGAGCGAGCGTCGGTCAAATAAAATCCTGTTTCGCTGAATATTTCCCCATTTTCTTTCTTTTTTTTTTTTCATTTCCAGGGTTGCTTCGCTACGCTCAGGTTCGCCCTGTACAAGCAGTGAGAAGATTTCATCAAGAGTGTAAGGTATGTGTGCGGGTAGGACGAAAGGAGAGCGAGTGGTTCCAAAGTTAAGGTTGGTCTGTGGCGGGGGTGTGTGATGTCGCCATGGCTGTTTAATCTGTTTACGGTTCACAAAATGTTTCTTGGGGCTTTACTCTCAGTTCGACGATAACCTTTTAACAGCTAACACTCGTCTGTTATACTTGGTGTCATGCCCTCGCATAGTCACAGCTCTGTCTGTCTGTCTGTCTGTCTGTCTGTCTCTCTCTCTCTCTCTCTCTCCTCCCTTGTTTAATTCTAACGTGCAGTTATATTGCATTCATTTCTAGCTTACCACTGTGATGGACGTTAGGAGGTCTGCTACGTAAACATTGTATGACCACAACCTGCAACGTGCAGGAAATGCTGTCTCGCTCAAACAACACATCCAGCCAGCCAGCATTGTGTTGCGTGTTTTGTGTGTGTGTGTGTGTGTGTGTGTGTGTGTGTGTGCGCGCGCGTCACAAAATTTGAATGAGGTCGGGAACTTGTGTAATCAGAAATATTTACAGTTTTCCCTCGTATGACTCCATGCATATTGCAACCCCTCCCCCTGCCCCCTCCCCCTTCCAGCACCAGGAGCCACAGATGTTGTCACAATACAGGAGGAAATATAATATAAAATAAGAATTCATTTTTGAGATGTGAATGGTTGAAAATGAATCATTGTTGAACTTCTTTTGTGAAAACTCATAAAGTGTGTGTTGATGGGACTGTAGAGATTCGTGGAAGGGCTGAGAGGTGCACTGAAGCGTTACGTCACCCTCTTTCTCATTACGAAGACTTCGCTGCATTCACACACACACACACACACACACACACACACATACCACACACACACACACACACACACACCACACACACACACACAAATATTC
>JAYMFT010057338.1:0-47636 GCA_038088735.1 Panulirus argus | reverse complement strand
CTAAAGCTTAGTCCTCTGTTCTTAACGCTACCTCGCTAACGCGGGAAAAGGCGAATATGTATGAAAAAAAAAAAAAATATATGGTATATACGGTTGTGAAAATGTTAAAAATTACGTCAATATCTATACTTGAAATTATTTAGATTTTTCTAAAAGAATCCGATACCCGGAGATCCGTGAGCTTAGAGCTCCGATATTTGTCAGTTTCTCAGATTATTGGCGAATCCATTTTATCACCATAATTATGATTACTTAATATGTATTGTAAAATCTACGGTAAGCAGAACGAAGAATATAAATTTCGAATCGATGATGGCAGGTGGGTGCGACAATAAGCCATTGAAAACATTTTTGTTATAGTTACCCCTGTTATAGGATTCCTCAGACAGAAAATGGGACTTTCATTTAATATGTGCTCATTTGGATGACGTAGTTTGTTACGGCTGTTATCGAGAGCGATAACGGACGATTTCCCACTGCCACTTCGACAACTGGGACGGTAATAAGTGCCAGCAAGGTTATTGGTCTCACCCTCATCCGGTGATACACCCACATTTGCATAATACAGTCGAGTAATGCACCTACAAGACATACATACACACATCTTGCGTCTGTATGATTGCCACATGGGACAGACAGGTAGTAAACTCATACATACTGTAGATTATACATTTACTGGATACACTCAGATGATGTCCTCTCATCGTGTCAGAATGTGGTGTGATTGTCTAATACATCCTCGCACAACACGCACTCACGCTCGTGTGGTACGAAACCTGACATACTCACACGATAGTTTGGATTATCCAATTATATATGGTGCACTCACACGACACACGTGATACACTCATATAAAACCGGCGCTTAAAAAGTAGACTTAAGGCACATGAATGAGAAATTGAGACAAAACAGACTCAAAGTGAAGACTCATCTGTACTTCACCCTTTCGACTTGATCATATTTTTTCTTACAGTTTCTTCAGCCTGACACTAAACAGTTCACCGTGTCATAAACGTAACAAAATTTAAAGATATTCTAGTTCTTGATATTTTTTCTGACCAGTCCTCAGCGTCACCTACCAGCATGATAAGTATTTCAAATAATGAGAGAAATATATATACACACACTGTCATTCTGTTTTCAAAAATGCTGAGCTAATATGTCGTCACCACACATAGCAATCCTCGGTAGATAATGCAATTTTTTTTTTTAATGGCTGGATGAGAATAAATGTGAACCTTTATGAAACTGCCTACATGAAGAAAATCTTTATACTTGTGTACATTAGTTTAATTGACACATTTCACAAAATCTATAAGCGAATGAATTATAATGTGGCTGGAGCATGTTGATGTACACACACACACACACACACATACAAACACACAAACACACACACGACAGGAGGTCTCAACCATCAAATTAATTAACTTGGCTGGTGAGCACAAATTATTAATTAGGGTCCGCGTTCCTTGGGCCGGAAGCACTGGTGGTGTTTTGGGGGTCTCTTCATCACAGGCGGGCCCAGGGAGGCGAGATAACGGGCGATGTGGTGGAGTGTGGCAAACACGTAAGGAGATGTATCAGGAGATTAGAGATATCATGAGAGACGTTTAACAAGAGACATCAAGATACCATATAGAATCATGGTAATAAAACGGAATTACTGACACGATAATGAAGATAAGTTTATGATAAGAGGAGCCAAGTAGGTAATAAGCGAGTGGCCTGTTGGCAGGATTGTTATGTCATTTCAGTGAACTACCGACCTGTATAGTACAGGAAGATGGCTTCTGAGATTTAGTCAACATTTCGTGAACACTGAAGACGACAACAAATGAGTGGCTTTCAGCAAAAGAATTTAAACACTTTGTTTAGAGCTGAAGTTAGAAATGAAAAGAGATGATAAACAAGAGAAGCAAACACATCAGAGACCAGTAACACAGATCAGGGAAATCCTAGTGTTACGAGAGCGGGTAAAAAATTCAGGATAGAGAAAATGGACACATCCCGCTGCATATTGTAAAATATGGAGGGATATGTTGTGCCCTTTCCCTGTCTGTGTCGTGCCTCTGCCTCGCCAGAGAGAGAGAGAGAGAGAGAGAGAGAGAGAGAGAGAGAGGGAGAGAGAGAGAGAGAGAGAAGGGGTTGAAGCCCACAGACATTTCTTAAACAGAAGTGAGAGGGGACGGGTCGTGCAGAGGCAAGTAAAATTGGATCTGATGACAGCAGGAAGGGAAGACAATACGCCGATGGAAACTTTAATTCACACAAATCTATCTAAACACACACACACACACACACACACACATGCACTCTGACAACATTTGGTGGCAGTCAATCTCAGTCTTCTACAACTCTACATCTAATGAAATATCTGTCTGTAGGTTGTTCTAACATTTTTCTTCGGTTTAGATTCATGCCGTTATTTCTGGTCGTTGAATCGTGTAATTTTCGTTTCTAAAGATATTTTCGAATCCCAGTAATTGTATATACATGTCAAAAGAATCCTGCTAGATTCGTTAAACATAATCTTTTATTTCGAAACCCATTTTAATCCAAGACATTTCTTTTTATTCCATCTTATAATGGTTTGTCAGGCACGTCAGGCACGTCAGGCACGTCAGGGTACTTCGCATCCAGGAAGAGCCACAGGATAGGGGTAAGCGGCTCACTACTGGACAGGAGAACTTGGCCTGGAGTTACGAATTGCGGCAGATTTTCAGACACGATTCCTTAATGACAGAAAGCACTATTGATTGTCACACCTTCAAAGGCCTGTGATTAGGATGATACACTTGAGGCGTGAGGAAGAGGTTTGGGGAGAGTGGAGGTTGTGTGAGAGGCAGGAGGAAAGAAGTGAGAGCCGGAGGAAAAAAAAAAAAACTGGGAGGGATAGTAGTGTGTGCGGGAAGGAGACGAGGCAAGGGAGGCAACGAAGGTGAGAGGTCTTAAGTCTGGAAGGACGCATCGGCGGGGAGCATCTCAAGGACTGACTGTAAGAGAGAGAGAGAGAGAGAGAGAGAGAGAGAGAGAGAGAGAGAGAGATGTTTGGGGGTGGGTTGGGGGGGCTAGACAGAGTGTCCTATGATGTATCACGTTTATATCTGGAGAGCACTTCAGATTTCGAGTCCCCTTGAGTGCCGGATGACTGGCGGGGGAGCCACTGGTGAGGGAAGGAAGGGGTGGGGTGAGGACGGGGTACGTACGGGTGGCTGGTGATGAGGGCCTGACACATCTGGACGCACCGACTGACGTATCCAGAGGAGTCCGTCATTCCCGTACTTCTGCTTGTAAACAAATACACAAAGATTGCAGAATCTGCCAGAAAAATGCTCATATTTTTGCTTGTGGTAGGAAAGGATTGGTACGAGAAGAGAACCCAGAAACTCACTAACGATTTCGTAGACTTTTGACAATATAGAAAGCTTCTCCTTGGCCCTGGCTTGGTAAAGCCTTCATATATATTCTGATATTCAGAAGACAGTTGACCTCCTCGGTGTAAGATCATCCTGCAGGGTCAACCGGTCTGGTGACCGACGTTCTTGGTCATGTGTTGTAACTGGACCGTCATACACCGTTGCTCTTACAGTATCATTCCTTATGATTTTTTCTTTTTTATGCTGCAGGGGGGATTTATCTCATGCTGCAGGAGGATTTATTTCATGCTGCAGGGGGATTTATCTCACTCAAGCTTTTGGAAGATTCATCTCATGTTCCCATAGGATTTATCTCATACTACCGGGGAGTTATCTCATGATTTTGCTTGATTTACCTCATACTGCCAGTGGCTTTATCTTGTGATGCTGGGGAATTTATCTAGCGTTGCTATGGGATTTATCTCATTCTACTGTGAGAGCCCTTAAAGAGGGAGACAGCAACACTTGGCAGCAGTGTAGATCTCTTGAGAAATTATAGTTCCGAAAGTGGCCCGGTTCATCCCCTGTGCTGCAGGATTAAAGAAAGAAAAATAATTCCAAAACATTGCGCGAATCTGGATTAAAACTCAGCGGGATTCGAATGGTGTGGGCAAAGCCGACGCGGGAGTGAGGACGTTTAGGTTTTTTGAGCCACATCAGAGAGCAGAGGCGGGCACTCGACCTCCTCATGTACACCACACCTTTAAAGGTAAAGGTTGCAGATTGTCTAGAAGACTGGTAGTAACTGTTTAGATAACTAGCATATTTGACTATGTTCGTATATCTATATATATATATACTCCATGTCTGTTTGAAGCGTAACATACGGGGTTCTCTCCTTCTGATCATATAAGTAGAGAATTTCCAGAGAGAAAACAGACATCAGTTTCTTTCTAAGTATATCTGAGTGATTGTTGAGACATAGTCTCTAAGGACTGTTCTTTCCCGTTAGTTATAACTTTCATAACTAAATAGCCAGTTTATTCTCTCGAAAAATGATATACACTGTAAATCCCCCTCCCTTTTTTCAAATATATCATGTTACATTTAAGCTACATTTGTCTTTTCCAAGAACCAAGAAAATAGAGATATAATCCAGTGGAATACATAAACTGAATCTTGAGTTGGTTTTGTTGGATTCCTGATCAAGTGGTCAAGCAAGCTGTTGGAGGCGGCAGTGGTAAAGCTGTTGGCACAGCGGACCACACTCCCCAGGCAGGCCCACGTAGGGACCTTCAGAATCGTATGTAACAAGAAATCTACATTTCTACGTGCGATCTTTTTTTTTTCCTGTATGGCAGGCAACAAGCGATAACGTGTAAGTTTTCTGGAAATTGTCGTTTGATTACCTCAAGGTGATCCTTGTCTTGTCAGCAAACCACTGGAAATATACATGATGAAAACATGAAAACTCAAGACATCGTAAAGTCTTAATGAATTCTGGTGGAGAGAGAAAAAGATGAACCAACTGTCTTTTTTCTTTTTATATAATGCCGAAATTCTAATGTGCTTCCTCAGGTGTTCCATCCATTACTCCGTCTTCTTCCCGGCTGTGTCTTGGGACCATTGCGAGAAAAAGTCTTGGAAAACTGTGCCCCTGTCTGTGTGTGAGGAAGTTGTATGATGTCCTTCCTTTCAGAGCCAGGCTGAGGAGGAAATGAGAAGCAAACATGTCAGCAAACAAGGAGCTGTTGCTACTGTGTTGCTACACCAGTGACGCAAACAAGTAGACATACAAGATGTTGAAGGGGGACACTCGACTCTCACAGTCGTTTGTTTATTTGGGACGTCAAGAATTTGGGTTATGGTCTCAAACACTGAGGTGTACACAGGGTCGTTGGTTGTCCCCGGTTGTACACTGGGTTGTTGGCGGTCCTCAACACTGCCTTGCTGGTGGTCTCCAACGCCGGGTAGTGCGGTGACGTTTTGGTCTCCAGCAGTGGCTTGTGTGGAGATGTGGAATCATTCGAAGGAAGCTCGGTGCACCAAAGTTTGGTATACCAAGGCAGTCTTTGAGGAAAGACAACAAACCTATTGGATGAAGGCAAAGAAGAGGATAAGGAAAATATTTCGTGACGATATACGGCTAAAGAATCTGTCTGGTCGTCTTGACCCAGTGCCTGACCTCCCCTCACTGTCTGCCATGACTTCTTTCCATTTCCTTACGCTTTCACAACTCTCTGACCCTTGACCCACGACCCAGGGCAAGTACCTGCCCAACGCACTAATCCACGAAGCACGACGAGCACCTGGACACAGCATTAGCCGGAAGCCGAGAACCGACCCAGCTGGCGTCACCAACGGTCAGGGGAACACACGGGCCTAATTTGTCACGGTACCTCGCCTTACCACAGCCATGGTACCTCCTCAGACAACTCTGTTACAGTAATGGAATGTTCAGTGTCTGAGAACGTGTTTACGTTCGTATATCAATGACTTGAATCTCAGATGAAGACTTCCAGCCGAAGTTGCAGTAAAGGACGATTTCACGAACGATTACGAAAGATTCATGGAATTACTTCACCTAAGATATCTGGAGCATACCAGACTTGCGTCTCAGCGGGACGCACGTAGGTTGACCTGGTTTAATGTCGGGTTCCCTGGGGCCTTATGTTCCAACAGAACGTCGTTCAAGTCAAGCAGCCCTTTGTAAGCTGGATCTGATTGTCGAGCAGCGCTGCCGGCGCACGGCAACCCTGGCTTTTGTCTCGCCCAAGTGGCTTGTTGATACTATAAATGTTGTAGAGGCACAGCGACTCCGTCTATATGTGCCGCCTGTTGAGGCAAGCGGGCCAGCAAATACAGCTCTTCTGTCAGAATGTTGCCGAGGGAGATGTCGAGAGGGAGGAAGGGAGAATCTCAGCCTTGGCCTTGAATGGTGAGTTTCAGTCGATGTTTGATGTAAACCGATCTTGTTACCTAGTTGCGCAACGCCAGTGTCTGGTATAACGTACTTGTACGGAAGAATTGCGAATCTAACAGCCAAAAAGATCAATAAATAAAGATATGAATAAAGTCACTGCTGGTGTAGCACGGTGGAGAGAAATACAAATGTTTTAAGTCCTATTATCAAATCACAGTCACAAGTTTCAGCTCTGTTGTTATCATTGGTTCTGATATCTGACAACAGCATCGGACTTGCAATCATTCTTCACTGTACAAAGTTATTGCAACTCATCCAGACGTAATCCTTACCATAAGTTCAAAGTGAAAAAGTCTACGGCATTGCCGGAACATTTCGCAATAGTTCACTTTACATACTGAACCGATGCTCTTCTCCACTTGTCTCCAGTTGACGTCCGATCCTACAACACAACCAGTATAACCAGGCGCCCTCCCTTCCTAGATATCACATTAGTAAAACGTTTTTCACAATACAATGTTTTCTGGCCCTTCTCAGAGGAGGGCATCACTCGCCATTATCAAGGAGCTAACCCGTCTTGTCGCAGGTGTTTTCAAGTAGCCTCTGGGGCAGTATGATGTGTGGTACTTCTTCCCTCTGACACCTGTATTTATATATATATATATATATGCTGCAGGATACGATGGCTATCGACTGATAGGTTGTAGCTAAGCCAGAACCCTTAATACATATGTCAGTTATACAGAATGAGATGCGTTAGCAAGTGTCAGGTGTGAGGGACATGTGGCCACACCTCAATCAGAGGGTCGAGAGAGGATTAGCTCTTCTGTTTCAGAGAGCTGGTTCATTCCCGACGTCAGTGAAGCCCAACCGTACGCGGATGCTAATGTCCCTCCAACTCCAACATCCTGGCCCAGGAGGCCACAGTCCCTCCACCACCACCACCATCAGCCGGTCTTACGTCCCTCCAACACCACCATCAGCCGGTCTCACGTCTCTCCACCACCAATATGCGCACCTAGTCCCCACCCAACCCGTCCCCCACCAACCCGCAATATCAGGCGTATAACTAAAAACGAAATCCTTTTATATAAATGGTGTTACGTCCAGCTGCTTTTTGCACTCTGTGTCCTTTGTCGTTATCTAAACCTTTATGGCAATAATACTTTCAATGAATCTCTCTTCCTTTGTCCTTTACTTCTGCGACGACAGGAATATTATAGACGGAAAACGGGACGTGTAGTGGTTCCAGGGAAAGAAACAAACAAAGTAATGAACTCGCCACCCCCCCCCCCCCGACAAAGACCAGCCGAACACAGGAAGGTTTAAGGGTCGTGAGTTGTTTGTAGATCCCTTTAAAAGGGAACCAGACAATCACTGCTCCTAATAAAGGTCCCTTTGTTTCTTTTTTTTTTCTTGTATACTAACTCAAGAACCCTACGGCAATTGAGGGGTGAAAGGGGAGCCTCCATAAGCAGTTTCAAAAGAAACATTGGACCTTCCGGTGGGTGCAAGGGAACGACCAGTCAGATGAGGCGTAGATTAGGGTGGAGTGGAAGAGGATAAACAATTTGTATGATGTTAATTAGAAAACCCACGTCTTTTAAAGCAAACTTTTATGACTGTTCATCCACGCAATTCATATCAAAGTCTGATATCAGCATCTAAGGGAAAATATATGTACAATCTCCATGTTTTCATTATTTTTCGAGATATCCAAAATCTTTCACGAAAATACATATGCTTCAAGGAACACCAGAATGCCTTGCATCATATACGTTCAGGTTCCGCGCGTCCATGATCACGGCGCCGTACGACGTGTTGGGACACGACTGGCAGCAGGCACGTCCCGCCCGACCGGCCAGCAACCACACTCCCGGACGTGCGACGAAAATTACCACAGTTACAGTCGTCCGTTCATCAAAACCTTGTAATTTCTTGCAAAATAGAAACATGAAAAGACGCGAGTGGAATTGGACGTTAAAATCAAATGATGAGAGAGTGAGAGAGTGAGGGAACCTCATGACTGAGTGAGGAATGATGATCGTACCCATGACTGAGCAAGGGATGATTACCACCTACCCGGTGTTGTTCAGCCGCCCTGGTTCTCTCTGTGGCTCTCACTGGCCGGCTAAAGGAAAGAAAAAATAATAAATGCTGGAAGTAACAGCGAGATTGAACAGCCTACCAGGTGAAACGAAACTAAACCACGACATTCACAGTCAGTGATATAACGACGAATGAGACTGATTCATTGTCTTTTGTTGTATGAGTTATATACTTTAAGAGGCAAGTCATCCGACCCACGAACTCTGAGGGCCAAGAGATTGCGAGACTCCGGGGCCATGAAAGTCGACCCGGAAGCCCCTGCATCTGAGTGTTGGGGGCTTTGGGTTATGGCGTTCATGATTGTGCATGACGACCCAAGCAAGAGACAGCGACTTATTAGCAGTCATGCAGATATGATGATGCTCATATACACTCACTCAGTTCACTCAGAGGAGATTCGGTTTGAGAATTCGACAGCCGCATCCACAAGTCGCCTTACCTTTCCAGGTCCGCTTGCGGTAGTAGCCGCTGAAGGGCATGTTGGCGGCGCAGTCCGGGGCACAGCTTCCGTAGCCTCTGGGGGGCCCGTAGTAGTGACTGTGACTCAGGCTGTGGAAGTAGGAAGGCGGAGGTGCCCTCCTGCCGTAGGGCGGTCGCCTGACGGAGGGGAAGTAGCCGGTCTCGGCGCCGTGGATCCACCACATCCTGCAGGAGCTTCTGCCAGGGGCGCCGCCTCTACGCTACCTTCTCCTCAGAGACTCCCGTTATGATCCTAGCTGGATCTCAGGAATCAATGTGATTCTAAAAGTCTCCAAAGAGGTTTGCCTGAGGTACTGCTGGCTGTAGTTACTTACGGCTTGTCTGTCTGTCTTCCAGTGTCTTAGAGAAGTGTGAGGTCCAAAGACACGAGCACAAGTGTGACTCAAAATCCATAAAAAATAAATGTCCAGACAACCGTTCTCGGCTCGACCATCCAAATATAATCACTCAGACGACGGATCCCAAGATTTTCTGCGAGTGTTGACGGAGGTGCCAGAAGCGAGGAGCGGTATGGAACGTGAGCGTGATATAACCTTTCCTAACCGAGGCCTGAGCCGGTACTGAGCGGCTGGCTGCCTCGCTGCTGCAACACCGACCGACCTTCTCGCCAATTCAACATGCGCCTCTTCTTACCAGGTGTCGCTACTTATCGTGTCCTGTATGTGTAATGTTATGCCCACCACATTCCCCCGGTACACTGTGTGCTGCTTAATCCTCCCGTCCGTCGAGGAATTCTCCCTAGGGAGCGTCCATATCATCCTCCACGTCCAGCGGCATTCTTTTATTCTGCCGTGGTCCTAAGCTCTTAACGATACCTATCCTCTTGGCCATCAAAAAAAAGGCAAAGAATTCTGGTGTGTTTATCTTTTCGAAAATTTGGAATATTTGCTTCAACTAGGGAGGATACACGGTGAAATCCAGGCGGTTCAAATGCACATGGGGTTGTTCAGACTATTACAAGCACAATTTTAGTTAATTGGCAATATTCTGATAATGGCAATGTGTGTGTGTGTGTGTGTGTGTGTGTGTGTGGAAACAGTTACCCTCGGTCGTAATGGTTAAATTAAAGGTCTATGGTATCGTGGATGTCGTGGTGATGACCTTAACGATGAAGATGAGACTGTGGTTAGGGTGTAGTGATGATGGCCTCTCCAGTAAATATGAGGATGTGGTTAAGAAGAGTATGGTGAAAATAAGATGAGTGTGATGAAGATAGTGGTATTGTGAAGACGAGGGTGAGGTGAAGAAGGTAGGCCTTGAATCTGGCTTAGTAAAGGGTGTAGTGAAGATGAAGGTGTAGTGCAGAAGAGTACGGTTAACTAGGTTGAGTGCCGGCCTTAAACAAGCTTTGTGAACGTAAGGGTATGCGAAGATAGTTGAGTGAAGAAAATCAAATAATGAATATGAACCTAGTTTAATGAGGTTACGATTAAGTGAAGATAAGGATGCAGTGGAGGTAATGGGATAGTAAGGACTGAGGGGTAGTGAAGACGACGGAGTAGTGAAGATAAGAGCATAGTGAAGATGGGAGTGTGGTGAAAACAATCTTTTTGGCCTGACCCCCCAAAAAAACGTCGGCCGAAACGAGACTCGTAGAATGCGTATTTCGAGTGTGTTCGTACAGCGTGCACGCATGATGCGTTTCTGGAGTGTGTACGTCGAGTGTGTACCTAGAATGTATGTGTACGTTGATTGTGTACGTCGGGTGTGTACGTGGTGTGTGTGTGTGTGTGTTGTACGTTGTGCGTGTTCTAGGAGGTTGTGTAGGATCTCGCCAGCGTCCTGGAGCACACTCGACCTCCTCCTTCTGCTTAAGACACAACAAAATATTTCAACACACGCCAGACGTCTCCCTCGTACTTAAGATTCAACACGCTCTCTCGTCCTCACGTTGAGGGAAAGAGAGAAAAAAAGAATAAAAGAAAGAAAGAATATATGCAGGGCTTAATGAGGCTCTTTTTTTTCCACCTAAGGTTAGGTCAGGCGGCCACACCTCCCTTAGGGCCAGTAGGTTGGAGGTCGAGGAAAGGTCGACCTAGGCTCACCCAGAGTCCATTGTCAGCTCAGCCAGCAGCCAGCCGGCCTCCCCTGGACTCGGGCGCTGTCAAAGAAAATAGAAAGATTTACGAAACAAAAATAGACAAAGGAGAATTTTTTTCCTCTTGAGGATTTCTCTAGCTCTGTTACGTGCCCAGTGGAAGGGAGCCTAATGAAATGTAGGTATAAGAGAAGGTGTTGGTGACTCGTCCGAGGAAAGACCATCTCTAGCTTGAAGAAAGCCTTGCCCTTCTGTTGAGGTGTGAACGGAGAAGTCATATATGACATACGACTTAGAGCGGAGAGATTTATACATAGATGCCGTATGACTGTGAATAGAAAAGTCATAATTACAGTAAATCACCGAATGATAATCGTGGGGGAAGGGAACGAAAGACAGAATAAACGAGAGAAGACAAAGAGACTGAGAATATAGATATGAAAAAGAAGAAAACAAAAAGCACAACAAATTCCTCTTTTGCCACAGAACTATAAGGAAAAGAAGAATTGATAAAACAGTCTAATATGGAAATTTGAGGGGAATGAACAGGTGGAATCTGTAGTGTGTCTAACAGGTAGAGGGACTGACGCTCGAAGCCAATGTCTTCAGCTGAGGACACTAGATACTTCCAGCGACAAATCAGATTATTCATCCTGAAATAACCCGTGATGGGGCCGTAGCCCTGAGCTTTAATATTCCTCCAGACGAAGGCGAAGCTGGGGAACTTGACTAATACATCAGCCGCCGTTGTTCTGAGAAGTATTGCCTCGAAGGGGCGCGCGAGGGATTCCCCGCTTCCTTATTACTATGCAGCCCCTGACCTGGGCAGGTCATCTGCATATCGTTCGAGGGGCAGCTCCCGGGAGATGTGCAGGTCGTATGCATGTGATAATAGAATTACTAGACAAAGACGGAAACGTCCGGGGGAATACTGCCCTCTGTTGAGACAGCCATTTTTACTCTCTCTCTTATGCAACGTGGAAATAAAACCCTGGACGAAAAACAAAGCCTTGGCCTAGAGCACGACGCAGTTGTAGGAAAATGCCATTTAATGTCAAGTTTGCTCCTAAATTTAAAGAAGATACGATGCAATCTTCCTGAAGGAAATTTCAGAATGGGATAGAGACCTTGAGAACGGGATAGAGACCTTGTATTTATCTCCCGTTGTCTCCTCTCGTTTCTGGCGAGACCGGGAGGTGATCTTATCCGACAAAACCGGTGCAATGTGGTATTGAATTTTCGATATTACGTTCAACCTTGACTCTGAGAAAGACAACACACTTCAGCCTTCAGGAAGGGATTGTCTGTGTGAAGACATGAGGTAACTCAAGATGAGAGCGTCACCAGCCTCATACTATGAGGTATGAGTGGTCTGTAGCGTCATCACCTCATACTGTGAAGTATGACTGACTTGTAACGTCATCACCCTCATACTGCGAGGCATGAGTGGCTTGTAGCGTCACTGACTACATGCTTGTCCACCAGGAGGCTCCACAACTCCTCTCCCTCCACAGGGACGTTCCACAGCCCTCTCTTGTCTTCCTAAAAGGCTTTTAGATGGACTGAGCCAACGTCTTCAGTATTCCCTGCTCCGTGGAGGACCAGATGGACTGGACCACGATGCTTAACACCGAGGAGGAGCAGGTGGACCGGGCCAAAATGCTCAGCACAGTGGAGGACGAGGTGGACTTGTGAAATGCTGTCATCACTCAGCCAGGAGCCATGAGTAGGCCAGCTCTCCTGCCCCCGGAGAATAAGAGGAGATCCCTTGCATGGAACATTAAAAACACAAAGGAAGATTACAAGAAGTGTATGCTTAAAGAAGATGCCTGTAATTCTAAAAGGGGACTTGGAGACGGTTGGACAAGTACTTTACTCCAAAAAATTTAGGATGTTCTTCCAAAATTTCCTTAACTTCCTTATATGAATTCAACTTTAAGGGGATATATATATAGTTGCAATAATTTTTTTTCGTGGTATTTTTGAAGGAGATGATTGCGCTGCTGCTATGCTAAAATATTTCATATATGTAATTATTCCCTTTGTTCATGCACCATATACAGTACAATGACTCTTGTTTGTAAATCTTCTGTTACTTAATTATCCTGTGTCTCGTCTGACGAAGGCAGTAGAGCAGTAGATATCCCTCAGTCTCTAGTGCGTCAGAGGAGAGGCTGAAGATCGTCCTGAGCACCTACGGTACTAACGCTCGTCATTATTTTCCCCGAGTTAAGTACTTCTCCTGAAGCTGCGAGCACTTGTGACGCTACTTAGGAGGGTCTGGAGTGAACATAACTAGTTTACCCAGACGCTGGCTGGAGAACTGAAGGAATCAACAGGTGACAAACAGATAGATACCACCCACTCTATGACACACACACACACACACACACACACACATGCACACACACTATGCTTAAAGCAGAAAGAGGAGTTGGTAGATAGGTTAAAGGTAGGTTAAAGGATATGTGTATGAATGATGACTGACTGAAAGAGATAGTACGTGATGACGCGCTCACAATCTTCGTCCAGACAATGATAGGTGAGCTGGGAAGGTGTAGATGGGCCATGATGGTTTGTGTGCAGGGGAAAGACAGTGAACCCAGTGAGGATGGATCACTAGAGGAAGATGAGAAGATAAGGAGTCAATGAGTGTCACAATATCCTGTAAGAACGCTCTCACACACATGCATTTATGACAGGAAAACGGAGAGAGATATAGAATTCGAAGACAGAATTACAAACCAGAAGAGAATGAAGAACTGAATAGTTCTCTCGTAAGGAGAAAGGAACTGATCATAACAAGAAGTGGAGTGAAGTAAGGAACGAATGTAGAGAGATGGAGACTCGAGGAAGACAGACGACGTTGCCATGGGGGAAGGATGGGAGCAAGGAAGTAGGAAGTGCCAGGGGAAAGGAGGAGGGAAAGATGGGAGGCAGACATGACGGTAATCAACGAGGTAGAGCAGGAGGTGGAGGGAGAATGGAGGGAGAAGGATAAGGGAGCGTGGGGCGCCGCCATCAAGGGGCCGCTTGAGCATCATCAGTGCAGGGAGCCAAACCCTTCCTCGCTCCCTTGCCAAGGACGGTGGCGTTAGCGGCAGGATGGAAAACGAGAAAACCCACTCATCGTTTTCTTGGTGTTCCTCACACTTCCGAATACTTCTTAGACGACCATAGATTTTCAATTTCTCTGCCGTTGTCTCTTGTGGTCTCCAGTTTTGACCTTACGTTCCTCGGGGATTAGGATATTCCTGAAATACTAATGGTTTTCAAGATACTGATGCGTCTGGCGCTCAGGCCGTGAATCTAGGACAAAAACTCTCTCAGAGTTCGAGGGACTTGGAGCGTGCCCGCCTGCGATCCTCTGATGACTAGCAACAATTACCAGACGAAGCTAAAGTTCGGCGGAAGTTTCTTTTTTAAAGAAAGAAACGGTCTGGACTTATTCCAGGCACCGACTGCTTTCCTAAAGACGTTTCCTGCCTGGAATCCTCGGCGTCGTCAGCTCTCATGAAGCCGTCAGTATACAGGTCCTGTACGTGTCGCGCGGATGTGTCTCATCCATCATTCTTGAGGACGTCCTCCTGCCAGGGGCTGCCATGTGCCCACCCTACCTCCTGCACCAGGCAACCATTCCCCACCATAACAACTGCTGTAGGCTATATACCATGACTGCTCCTACGCGCTACCATTGTACGCCATAATTTCCCTGGATGCCAGCCGGAAAAAACCACCTCAACTGTATACCCACACGGCAACGTTGATAATGAATTAACCTAATACGATTTAGAGAATCCAATTTGCAAAAAACATTTCCATCAGATTTTGTCTTTCGAGCCAACAAAGATTTTATATTGTAACTGGTCTCTCAGGAGTAATACTGACACAAAACATCCTCTATCTGTCTATCTGTCGGTCTATTTAGAAATAAAAAGAATAGATAAACACACTTCATATGTAGATGTATCCCAGCCCACAATAGATGAATATATATAAATTTGTATATAAGACATGTGTGTGTGTGTGTGAATGTACGTTTGTATACGTGTATGCGCGTACGTATGCATGAACGAGGAATCTTAATCCCAAAAATTGTCGTGACAAATGTGTCCCCCAACAACACTCCAATAAGAAAATACAGACAATCTGGAAAGCGAAGAGAAAAGTGCAGTGGGAGGGCCGAGGTAACTGGGCGGTGGTCTCTAACAAAAGAACGGATATATTGAGGTTGCTGTGCCGGATGCCGTGGGCTTTCTTGGTGGATGAGAAAGTGGAGGAGGGAGAGGAGAATGGAAGAAGGCCAGCAGTAATCTGCAGGTGGCCAGTAGTGCAGAGTTCATATTGGAGGAGAGGAAGTGGAGGAGGGTAGTAGAGGTGCGGGGTGGAGAGAAGAGGTCTTCGCTCCGTACCACACCTAGCTAGAGCTTGGCCTTCACTTGTGCCACTTGCTTGCTGGGGTCCGTCCTGCTGCCCACCTCCGGATCAGGCCACGAGAAGCTTCGCCTTCCGCTGCATGGTTAAAGGGGCTGGATTAAGGGAAGCCACTCACAGGTTGGTCCCGGGAGGCTGGGTCAGGGGTTCAACACAGGTCAACCCAGGCAGCCTGGGCCAGGGGTTCAGTTCAGGGAGGAGGGTTAGTGGTTCTTCGCTTCTGCTAGGGGCATAAGGTCGACATATGATAGAGAACATGAAAAGAACTGGTATGTTCTTAACTTTAAGACAAGAGCTGTATTACGGGACCATATACATTATCTGCACACAACATGGTCTCACTTCAGGCTGTTCTCTGATCACCTCCCTCAGCAAGGAATGCTTTACTGTTGCGTCTTCCAGTGTTGAAAAATTCTGCGTAAAAGCCCGCCGACTAAAACTTTGTTCATGCAATATCATAATTTCCTTCGTATGTTTCTTATTACTTCGGTCTGTTCTAGACACAGATGATTGTAAGAAAGAATCAGGAACTATCGCTCGGAGTCCTGTTCATTTCAAAAACAAAAGAAACAAGATACAATTATCTTAAGAGAAGTGACACTTTGCAACTGCAGTTTCTCATTTGCATCATAAGTCAGAGTAATATTCTTTCGGTCATTTCTTACTGTAATTTCTTGCTGGGTTGGTGAGCGCGGCACATATGTAAACAAGACGTGGCGAGAGATTTAAATTCAGGGTACTTTAATGGCTGTGGGAACATCCTGCGGCTGTATGACGCTGGGAAAAGTTATGGAAAGGATAAAACTATTTTCAACGTTTCCTAAAAGTATTTTCAGTGTTTGCTGCCTCATTTTCCTCATTACTCTCAACGCCGTCGACGATTTTACTATTATTTTTGGCTACTTGAGGTGGTTAAAGCCTCTTAAAGCATTCATGACAGCTGTGAGTCGACGGTGAGGGAGGACAGACGGATGCAGTGTGACTAACAACAGTCTGTCACCACTTGGGAAGAGCGTGTAGCTGGCTGTACTGTGTCAGACGGGCGTATATCGCTCCCTCAATCGGCCCTGGTGGTTATGATCAAAGCGTCACCCTTCAGTGGTAACTTGTACAGTGGTTGGATATGGACAGGATTAATAACTGCTCCTCCCTGTTCAATTTAGTGTTGCTTTCCATATACCACTGTCAGCACACACAGATACACACACACACACACACACATACATGCTGACAGCCGCAACTGACACAGAAGAGGATAAAGGGAAAATGTACAGCTGCAGCAATTTCAGAAACTGCTGAAACGGAATGGAAGAGAAATAGAACGGCGAATGGGAGGGAGTAAGAAAGACAACAGAACGAGAGAGAGAAAGAGAAAGAGAGAGAGAGAGAGAGAGAGAGAGAGAGAGAGAGAGAGAGAGAGAGAGAGAGAGGGATGGTGGTGAAGGTAAGTTACCTTAAATAATGATGGTACTGTGATATTGCTTGGTGACCCGTGGTATAAGGTCACAGGAACATCGGATCTCAGGACCAGTCCTACAGTTGTTGTTCACTAACCTAGGGCTCCCCCAGAAGACTGTTCACTGGCCAGACTGTCAACCAAAGACTGTAAGAAGGAGTACACACACTCGACAGACTCTCAATGGAGGACTTTAGGATGTAAAGACATTACAGATATATATATATATATATATATATATATATATATATATATATATATATATATATATATATATATATATATATATATTAGTAAGTAATCTTAATCTGTTTAGAGTTATGACAAGGAGTGTTGAGAAACGTGTTTGTTGGATTGTATATTCATAGCATAAAGACATATGTTGAAGCTTTAGGAAGGCACCGACGGGCTATGAGAGCCCCAGAGAGGCTGAGAAATAGGAAAACACTCAATAAGGTTTAATGTAAGGGTAACATGAGGACCTTATCAAGGGTAACGTGAGAAACTTATCACTGGTAACCCGAGAGCCTTGTAAGGAGTAATTTAGGAGCCTTATCCAAGGTGACATGAGAGACTTTACACCTTTGATTACACATCATGGGAGAGGGAGGACAGCAACACCTCTTGCATCAGGTCACCAAGTGGCGTATGATCCTCTGAAAACATTTCTGTATCTGGCCCGAGTCTCCTCGACATCACTGGACCAATGTAGTTCAACCAGATTAAGTCGTCTCGCGTCTCCTCTGTGGCTTTTCCAGACTTCGTGAAACATAAAAATGTTTCCCGAAGTCAAATGGTATAAGACTCTTAACGAAGACAGGTGAAAGATCATTTGTAAGGCTATAAGATACCTCAGGTGAAGATTTGGGATCCAGTTCCCACCAGTTGGTGTCTTGGAATCCACTCTCCTTCGGCAGAAGGCTTTGAATCCAGTTCCCTCCTGACGGAGGCCGGTAACACGATTATTGCTTCGTCTGACTCGCTCATATAAGTTCACGCAGGTTCTCTCTCCTACTTTCTCCTCGCGTGAGATACATAAAGATAGTTTCTTGAACCGTGAGCTCGACAGAATCATTTCTTCTTCAAGATCTCAACTGGAGACAAAGCACAGGCGATCAGAAATGCGATTTTCGGTCACAGATGAACTGATGTCGCCAAGAAATTAGATGCAAGTCGCCAAGGTTCTATGTAGAAGGTTACAGTGACCTCTTGTAGTGTAAACTCAGCACTCACATAAGCGGTCGCACTAATGCAAGTGCGTAAGCGAATGGATACGCTAGCGGGGGAGGGGGGTGGGGTGGGGTGGGATTGTACTACCAGACAGAAGTGGCCTAATCGGTACGATCTCACTCAGACACACAGAGCCAAGTGAGAGAGGAGGGGTAGAGCGGAGTGAGAGCGGAGAGCAGTGTTGAAACATCGACCGGACTTCACTGCTGCCGCTGCTGGTTCTGGGTCCTGAGGGAAGCTATGGTGGGGGGGAACCAACCCCCTCCCCCCCGCACTGCTACCACCCACACCCCCGCAACACTTCTGATCTCCCCCCACTCTCTCTCTCTCTCTCTCTGATTTTCTATTGTTTCTACTCTATTTCACCCTTTCTATCTTTTTCACTACACGTGTATCTATCTATTCTCTCTTTCTCTAATCCTTTATAGACATGAACACTGGAACAGTCACCTCTGCTCTCTTTATCTCCAGATCACCAAGTCTGTCTCTATCTCTTCTCTCTTTTCCTCCTCTCCCCCTCTTATCCTCTCCCTCTCTCTCTCCCTCTCTCCCCCGTAGCACCATCACCATCATTGTCTTCCTACGTCATCGGCAGTGTGGGCGCCGCCGCCCCCTCCCCCACAACGCAAAGATATTACTCGACCCCTGAACTTTGAACTTTTTGGGCCTGTGTTCTATGCGCCTCCTGCTAGCCACATTACGTACACACACACACACACACACACACACACACACATATATATATATATAGATGGATAGATAGTTTGATAGATAGATAGATAGATAGATATACACACACACACAGTATATCCGGTTGGTCTCACCGGCTGGGAACGTGAATGATTCAGTGAGTCGATTCATTCATTCCCAGGGTGGCGTGTGAGTTGCATCCCTTCCATTTCTGGAATTGACTCGTTCCATTCCCCCGTCCCGATATCAGGTGAGTGTTGGCCTATTCACCTATTTGCCTAAATGAACAGGTGAAGCTTTGCGGCACTCAGGCCTTCCCTATTGAAAGAAGTTGAACGTTCACCTGTGCACCACCTGAGCGACGACACACAGGTGGTCCTCACCTCAGCGCCTCACCTAAGTATCTCAAGGTGAATGCGACCCTCTCTCTGGGTATACGATAATTACTTCCACACATTTTCTTTCCTCGTCTGTAACGTCATGCTTATCTGACGTGGTTTTCCTGTCTCAGACTTGGTACGGCTGAAATATCGGCAAGCAGTCTGATGCTGAAGCGAGATATCCAACAGCAGACAGAAGTTAACGACAGTCGGTTTCGTGAAGCAACGACACTCAGTCTAGGTCCTGTCGTGTTGTGAAACCACGACATCTACACGGCCACCCAACCAGTATGCCGGGGGTAAATTAGAAAAGGCACCAAAAATACATACCCGGTATGCCACTCACACACTTCACTAACCTTACTCCAAACAATTGTACGTTCTATAACTATTTTCTATTTCCCCGTTGCATCTCCTAAGTAGAATATCTTCCTTTTCCTTTCCAAGCAACCAAGTAAGATCAAAAAGTCTAAGAATACTAGAACATCTGATTTTGAAAGAATTTAGTCTTCGTAAGAAAAATGACAGCGTGGTTCAGAGATTTCAACACACTCAGTTATCCCCTGTAATACCCTCCAACTGCTCTAATGGGTTTCGAACTCTCATTAAGCGTCCATATTTCATGCTACCGGAGAAGGTGCGTTCATAGGAAAGTTAATAAGGTAGAGTTTGTGAGAGAGACAACGCTTCAGGTTCGTTGTGGATGGGTGAGATGCAGTGGTGTACATTTTATCTCTGTATCTCTTCTACTATCACAAACAGAGTCGAATGGGACCGGCCAGTGGTCTGTTGCTACCTCTCATTCCGTCGTATTCCTTTCTTTCTTATAGTTATGCTCAGACCTGCAGGGTTGATCACAGGAGCAGGAGTCGACAGGAGGAGGAGTAGGAGACTAGGGAGAACAAGTGTAGGAAGGAAGGGGACTCCGGCAGAACAACTGGCGGAGGAAGCGACTCTGGCAAACGGCCCAAGCCTCTGCCAAACCTTCCCTGCCTCATCCCCGCCTGGCAATAAGTTCATTATATTCACACATCACGTTTGAAAGGAATCAGCAGACGCTGAAAATTGCCTCCGGCACCGGCTGATTGGCAGGTGATATTGTTAGAGCCAAGTTACTTTAACTTGGAGAAACTGGAAGTCGTCGCAATACTAAGGGTTCCTTAGCGATTAAGAACTTGTTATAATCTTTAATAATTATCACATACTGTCATATAGTCATTAGTTATACACTGTGTCATGTACTCATTAGTCATATACTGTCATATAGTCATTGGTCATATACTGTAAGTGATAAAAATAATTGCCAACTTATCTTAGAATGTTTCCTTCAGGTCCTGACTTGAGTTGTGTTGTATTTTCGCTCTCCCGCCACACACGACTAATTTTGTCATTATTCACATCTCCATTTATTTCATTCTCATCTTTTACTTCTGTCATTCGGAACGTCCATAAAACTCCTGGCGGAGAGTGTTACTCCAAGACCTTCGCGTAATCACATTGCTGTAGGAACTATCTATCACTTACGTAATGGATCATTTCTCAGTGTTGTGATTTTATACTAATGACAGTCGAAGTATCTGAACCAGAGGAGTAAATGCTGGTCGTTTTGTGTTAATTCCCAACATAAGCCTGGAATACTGTTGTAAAGTGTCCGCCTGTAGCGTCTGACTGGAAGATGAATAATGGAATGTGAGAATATAATCTCATTACAAACAGGGGAGTGGAAACTCGTCTCATCCATTGTAATTCTGACGTCACTGCAAACGAAGGCAACTCATGCTTCTTGCGTGATGGAGAATGAGGCTGTTAGGAAGAGGGAGAAAGAGGGAAAGAAGATAAACAGAGGGGGAAACGGGAAGGGAGTGATAGAGGAGATAGAAAAAGGAGAGGACTAAGGAGGAAGGGAAAGAGAGAAGAGAGAAAGAGAGAGACGGGGGTAAGAGAAAAAAGCAATTTCCTTTCAAAATGCTTTCACATTCTGATATGCCCCACGGTCCCCTGGGCTGGTGGTGGTGGGCCGCTGCGGCCAAGATGCTAATGCGGCTCCAGACCGCTGGACAGGAAGAGCACCTACCTGGTGGTGGGCGACCTCCTCTGCTGCGTCTTGGTGAAGTACCTGGCATACCCCAGTGTCCCCTTAAGGGTAACCTCTCAATTGCTTTCGGGATGAGAAGGACGCCAGAGACCTGTGTCTGAGAGATCCGCTGTCTCTTTTGTCTCTCTGACGAATGGTTTCATCATCACTCATACCTATCGCAAATATTTTGAATGACCGTGTGGCTAACTGCTCCCCTTCCCCACGCAGCACGAACTGTCTGTAAGTGGCATATATCTTTTTATGTTTCTACTGCGCACAGGTCCTCCATTACCATCTGTCAGGTCTTGTCAAAATCACAACAAAAACAGGTAGCCATTGTCGGATGAAAAATGATCGGCCAAATGATTTTTTTTTCTGTCCCCCATGGCGGCTCAGACAATAGGTGCCGACCATCATATGAAGAGCAATCAAGATATCACGACAAAAATGACAGTGAAAATCACAATGCCCAGCATGGCGGAACGGGCACCAGGACTTGATCCTCCCAGGGGCAGGGACCCAGGCCAGGACCTGCCCCTCCCATCACACTCTAACCTTCTCATGCAATTCCAGTATTCAGACGCCTTAATATCCAAGTCTAATCTAAGATTGGAATAGGTTCTAACTGATCCCCAAACCAAGAATGCAGCCGAGGAGGAGGCGGCTGGGTATCAAGCGTTTAATTAAACCTTTGGCTCAAGTCTCCTGGACTTCCCCCCTGACATCACGATGTCCTAATGAAATGGAACGTGTGGGTCCGTCTCCTGAGCCGCCAGTGGCAATTGAATCATCACATGTCTGGTGAGGGTAATCTTGCCCCGACCTCTACCTTCCCACTGTACTATACCTATCAGTTTTCCTGATGATAAACTTATTTCTTGTTTGATTCTGCGTCAATCGTTTGCTTGCTCCTGGTTGTGAAGTTGGTTCACCATGAGAATAAGAACCACCCTGAAGACAGGAAAGGAAGGATTCTGGGAGCTCGCTATATCTGTCCATAGTTAAAGACCCTCTTCAGGAAACTGGTATTAACTGTCCTAGGCTGGCCACATCTGCCGCTGATGGTCATATGCAAAACAAGTCGCTCAGAAAATGGTGGACGAGTTTAATAAAATGGTGTTCAGAAACCCTGAATATTCCACATAGATTTGCATCTCTGCAGAAGAGGAGATGAACCCAGGGGATGTGCTCTTTGCCTAATGTTAAGGTTTGAACAACTTAAGTTATAAAAGGATAACTGGCAGTGGGCTAGGGTGGAGACCTTTGTAGAGAGAGAGAGAGAGAGAGAGAGAGAGAGAGAGAGTACGAACATCACTTACGATAATTGAAAAAAAAGCCCTCCCATATTCCCCCACCCACCGTCCATCAGAGCCGCCGCTCTGCACAACGAGTTTACTTAGGGTTGGTTTTCCTGCACTTGTGTACCGAGGTTGGTTTCCATGTGTTGGTTTACTTATGTCGGTTTACCTGGGTTGGTTTACTATGTTGGTTTACTTCGGTCAGTTTACGTGGCTTAGCTCGTCTGCTCTTGGTTTATCTATGTTAGTTTACCTACGGTGGGTTATCCTGATGTGTTTTGTTGCTTTTTTCTCTCTTTAACTTACTTTACAAGGATTATTTTCTTGTATGTATGAGTTAGTCTGCCTTTAATAGTTTACCAGGGATGGCGCATGTAGTATGGTATCCATTAATTTTATCATAAAGGAATTTTTAGATGGATAGGTATAACAAAGATGGTATGCGGGAGTTTACTTGCTTCATTGATGTCAGGGGGATGGTTTGGATGGCTTACACTAGATGGGTCGCATGATGTATCTGGCGTGTGTATATATTTTTGATGACTTTCTTGTTTTAGTAAATTTGAAATCCATATAAAAGCCTTGTTTGGGTGCACAATTGTTTGGTCGTTTAATTGTGTAATTGTATTTGTAAACCTTTACACGGACCAGTTTACTTTATTGTTTTACAGTACATTAGCATACGTTTAATTGATGACACTCGTTGACATTTGTGGTTTACAGACAGGTATATGATGAATGGTTTACCTTTACATTCTCAAGTTTGGTATAGAAGGGTTGGTTTTCCTGTGTTTGCTGTTTTGGATTTGTCTGAATAGGTTTGAGCTGTGAGATGGTTTACATGTAAGTTCTGTTTACGTAGGTGTATGTAGTGGGATGGTGAACAGTTTTTGACTGGCTCTAGATCGGTTGGTTTACAAGGGTTAGTTAGCCTACTCCTGTATTCTCTAGGTGGTTTTTGTAGGCTGGTATACTTGCATATGCCATTTAATTTAATTTACATCTTTTTGTTCAATATATGTGATGTCTGTGCTTGTAAGCTGGTTTACGTGGGATGGTACACAAATGGGATGGAATAAATATGTGTTTGTACCCTCAGTTTAAAATGGTTTAACGAGCGGATTTGTTGATATAATTAGCTATACAGCACAGCACACGATACATGGGTTTACATTTCTAACAGTATCAGTTTACCCCAACACACGATCTCACCCCCACACACACGAAACAATGATGAAAAATGCAACACGTGCAGTTATGTGTTTTGAAATATTCCATTTTTTCTGTCATTTATTAAAAAACTCCAGCCAAACCTCACTGACAAATTGTTTTTTAATCATGTTCTGGTGTCACATTCCGACGATTCCAATACTACTGTTTTCCACCGTGTATATTGTGGCGTGTTGTTTTTTCGAGTGGAGATTTTGAGTGAATGTTAAGGGAGTCATAGTTTCAGGGTGCTGTCGATATACTGTGAACCTTCGGTATTACTGCAATACACCTGATTCCTAGGAACGTTCCGTGTACGAAATTTACCGTTCAGTGCTGTTGTTACACAGAAGTCAAATAACGAATCACCTGCAAATGTGTTGTGCCTGGTGATTGGCCCACGAGCTGGGTTCTCAGTGAGACCCTTGGCCGATAATGAACACATCGTCGTCTCTGTTAACTTGAAGTTATTTGACACTAGCCATCAACCGACCTGACGTGTAATTATATGAAGATATGAGCATGATTTTGCTTGAGGGAGAGACTCCTTGTATTTGTTTATATATATACATTTATGTATCAGCATCTACCAATATATATATATATATATATATATATATATATTCCTCAATTGCCCTACACTCACCTCACAAAGACAAACACAAAAAAAATCACACTGCATGAGCTGTGGTCCTACCCACTGGACGTGGCTAGCTTCCTGAGCGCTGCGAGAACCAGACAGAAAGGAAATCTAGGGTTAGGACGGTAGAATAACGTAAGGTATACACAGAAACAGGTTTTAGTCATGAAGGAAAGTTCTCTTTGAGGCCAGGCTTCGAATAGATGAAATAGGAAGCAAAGTGATTACGAAGGAACTGGAAAACTAACGGCCTAAGAGTTTTTGAAGACTTAAAAGACTGTATATTCCTCGATAAATGATCTGACGATAGATTATAGTAATGGAGGTTACCAGGTAATGGATGCAAATGCCTCGCTGGATGCTCAGAACTGCAAACTATACATCAAAGTCTAAATGGACTTTAGTATTAGGGAAATGCAAACGCAGACTAATGTTGCAGGAGATCCAGTTTATTATGATTACTCCATTCCCAGTATGATTGGGTGGATTAGGTAGATACAGCGTCCGAACATTACGCAAACACATACAGACACACACACACTCACCACATCAACTCATGTCTGCTGTGGCAGAGTGAAGGGTGCTGGTAAGAGTAGAGAAAGAGATAACCTCCAAAATCATCTTCACTACACCCTTGATAAACCTAGATTCACTTCATCCTCGACAAACTCTTCTTCACTGAACATCCTCGACAACACTGGCCTTTGACCTGACCCTTTGAGGTTAGGTCAAATGGAGTAGTGAAGTTGGAGATATTAAACCACTAGTAATGTAGAATGAGGAGGTAAACCCCTGTAGTGAACTAGAAACAGGTAAATCTCAGTAGTAAAGCATGAAGAGGTAAACCCATTAATGAAGCAGGAGGCTTGCAGAGTCCCCACCGCCAGAAGCATTAGAAGTAAACTTTGTAAGTGTATTAAACTTTACCAGTGTAGTGAGAGAGACATAACATTCAATGGCTCTCATGAACATGCAAGTGTTTCCCTGAGTTTCCAACCTCCAGCTGAGCCCCACTGGTAAAACCATTCCACACTTAATTACCGAGGCAAAATAACCAAAACAAACATACGTTAACGGAAAGACCGCAAAAAAAATTTTTGTTTTTGGGGATAATGTCGGAATCTGGGGCTTCGATAGTCGTCCACAATTTTAAACACCTTTGTCCTTAACACCACTTT
This sequence comes from Panulirus argus, assembly GCA_038088735.1. Lineage (NCBI taxonomy): Eukaryota > Metazoa > Arthropoda > Malacostraca > Decapoda > Palinuridae > Panulirus > Panulirus argus. Next base: position 22,135 of record JAYMFT010057338.1, on the reverse strand, counting down.
ACTTCTGTGTGGGTGTGTTCCGGCTGCTGTGGTAATGCAATAAGATGTTTACAGCGTGTGGAGGACCCCATGAGAACCGAAAGCCTCCCACATTATCCCCAGGAGAAGCTGTTAAGTTAGATTCATAACGAGAAAATTACGAGAGGCGTAAGGCATTGTAGATGGAGCCGATTACTGGGAGTTGGGAGGTGGCCGTGTTATCCCGCCGGGGATGGCCTGCTGGTAGTGGTGTGTTTGTCGGTGATTGACTGGCTGTTTGTATCGTTTGTGCTTGGTGTTTTCCTGCTTGCTTGCTTACTTGTAGCGCTTGTCCTCGTGTTTTCCCTGGTTTCTTGTAGCGATTGTCCCAGTGCTTTCCCGGCTGCCTGAGGCGATTGTCCTGTTGCTTTCTCCTCAGTCCACTCCTTGTAGCGAGAACATTTCTCCCCAGTCAATAAATTCTTTGTAGTAAGATCGTTATGAATATGTGCTTTTGTGTGTGTGTATGTGTGTCTGTGTGTGTGTGTGTCCACGTTCACACAGCAGGTCATGGGTCAGAAAAAAAAAGAAACGGAATCCAAATATAAGTTTGAGCTTCTCAAGTTCCGAGAGCTTTTAGAAGTACTTAGAGAATGGCGTTCAGAAGGAATAAAAGAAAGTTACTCCAGCCTTTGGGAAGTTAGAGGGATCTGGAGGAAGTTACGGAGGATATTCTTCCACCTTAAGAATATATATAGATACATCTGAGAGGCTTTTAAAAAGGCTTTACAATCCCCGGGTTACTTGTTCGCGTTGCATGATTTACAAGGTATTGAAGCGGGTTTATATTATTTGTGTGTGCAATGGCTGTGCCTGCGGGTAACAAAGGAAACAGCAGAAGCTTTCCAGATCACAATGGTCTTTGGTAAATTCGATTTTAGTAGGAGCTGGGGTAGGAAATTCATTGTGACAGCAGGAAGGGAACGGCAAGCACGAATAGTACCATCTCCGGCCGTAGTAATCTTCTCAGTAATCTCTCCTGGTGTAGTATTAGTGTCAAAAGCAACAACAGGATTATACAAGGACATTATACATACATACCGGAGGTGCTAGACACAAACTTGACGACGGCAGGGCTCAGGCCCCGCGACCAAAGCCACAGGAAAACTCATTCACATTTTTCGAATGCGACGGCTCTGTCTGGGTATGGAGCAACTGTCAGGCCAAGTAAACTGGAGGGAACTTTGAATCTCTAAAGGCAGTTTAGGGGATACGATACGCAGCTGGAGACAAACAGCTGAAGATCTGTCTTTACCCAAGGGTAGTGAGACTAAAACAAGTGGAACTGGAGGGAAAAATCGCTAACGATTCGCAAGAGGTTGGGTGACTCAGAAACTGTTACATGGAAGACATTTCTGAAACGGAGAAGAGAGAAAGGGATAAATGTTTCCCGCAGGACTGCTGTACATCTTAGTGACCCGGTCGATGACATGGCGCGTGTGGGGTCAGGCAGGGGTGGATGTTCAGACAGCCAAAGCAGTCTAAAGAAATATGTCCGAGTACTATAAATATAACATATATCTGGGGATACGGGAGACAGGAGACTGCTTACGTATCTTCTGCGTGTTGCAGGAGGCGACTAAGAGGGGTCGCGAGCTGGGGGAAGGGGGAGGGGGTTGGTTGGAAATCCTCCCCTCCTGTACCATCACATTGTATATATAGAAACAGAAGAAGGATCCAGACGAGGATTTTTCCTGGAAGACTTAGTTCCTGACGCTACCTCGCAAAGGCGGGAAAGACGACCATGTATAGTAATCAGTTTTACAATCCCAGGAACCATTTTTATGTGGCTTCTGTAGTTTCGAGGCTGCGCTCCGATCAGGAAACGATGGACTCGTCTGGAGCGAGAAGTTTGGACGAGACAATACTCTTTTTCTGTTCGATGACGACGATGCAGCCTCGTCGAGGGTGACTTTTCACTCACAGTGGTGTAAGGTGGAACAGGTGTGGAACCTTTCCTCATGAAGCATCCCGAACAGACATATCCCGAAGCCGAACCGGCTCAGCTTTCGCCCGACAGGTGCTGTTTTGAATGGCGACTCATTAGTCCAGTTTGCTGTGCATTACCATACTTATCTTCGTGCTGATAATGAAATTTCCACTATCATTTCATATACAGGAACGGTGGAATATGAGCGCTCGGTGAAAAAGGAAACAATTGCCGTAATTTGGCAGTGAATCTGATGGCAATTCGAGTCTATAACAGACTGAATTCAACATGAAGTAAATCTGATTAATAAACATGTAAACTCAGATGAATAATTACGACCTTTTGATCGACTCTGGGCTTTATTTTGACATCTGATTACATAATTAAGACTGTATTCTGTAAAAATCTTTCGCTGTATTTTTACCTTCAGTAGTTGGGAAGCTGTCTTGGTGGATAATACGATTTGAAACATCTTTATAAATCTCTTACTGACTTTATTTTATCATTAGTAGAGAGATATATGACTTTATTACGTCAATAGCGAGAGTGATGGGTCAATAAGAATCATGCTCCGGAGACATCTCTGCTGTTTTCCTCCCTACGTGTTGTGCTGATGCCACTGTCCTGTAGGTTGTTGCCCTCAGGAGCCGGGGTGCACTGGGTGGTGGGCGTAACAGTGAAATGGAACAACAAACCTTACCCGCAGGTGAGGTGTGTGAGCACCTTTTTGAGGCTACATGATTGCATAAATTGCATCAGCAGTTTAACTTGTTCTTGCGATAAGAAGACGAATTAATATATTTTGTGTTATTGTTCCTATTCAGTGGTTGCCGTAGTGGTGGCAGGATCTGAAATTGGCTGCTCCAGTGGTGGCTGGACCTAAGGCTCCCTACCTCAGTGGTGGAAGGGCCCGGGACTGCCTTTCCCAGAGGTAACGGGACCTATGGCTGACCCTCTCCTGGGAACAATGTGGCAGTGGAAGCTGCCGAGCAGTGAGGGGACAGACGACGTCACAATGCCTAACATGACGCGGGAGGAGAATGATAAATGTCATGAGGGAGCGGGAGAACGGATGAGAAAATTTTGGGCCACGAATGAAGCGGGCAGCTTTAGTCTCCTGAAATTCGTGGGGGATGATAAATAACATTTACGGTTTTCGTCAGAATTAGCTCCGTGGGAGCATCATATATTATGGGATTTGGCTGGGAGCCCTCGGAAAACGAACGGGGAACGGACAGACACGAAGACAAACATGGAAAAGAAAGTGGGATGGAAAAAGAGAATAAGACAGACGCCGCATCGAGAACTTGGTAAGCTGGACACATACGATGTAAACACGAGAATCGGTGAGGGAGGGAGAGTTGGTCGACGAGTTGGGTCGCGTAAGATGGAGGTGGTGTCTGGCTCTAGACACCCTCCACAGTGAGGGTGTCGGTTGGCATTGTCAGGAGCGACGTGTTTGCCATTTTTTTGCTTGTGGTTGTGGAGGGCAGACTTCTGTGTGTGTGGCAGACTGCTGTGTTTAAGTTCAAGGTATTTCAGAAATGCTGAAACTGAGATTTTGGATGTGTTATTCCTGTTGAAGGCCACACGGGTGAGTGGTATGGCAGCAATAATGCTTTGGAACTGCCGGTGCTGAGTATTACTAAAGTCTGATGTGATACTAACCTGATTTATGGCGAGTTACCTTACTGGCACCCTCCACAGTGGGTGGATCGGCGCTGCCACCCTCCACAGTGGGTGGGTCAGTGTAGGCAGCGGCGGCTGGTAGTGGTAGCTCCTCCCGGGCCCCGACCATGTCCCTTGGGGAGTCCAGGCCAGCCACACTGTAATCTCGTGAACTGGTTCCCCGTCTCAAAAACTCGAGAGAGAGAGAGAGAGAGAGAGAGAGAGAGAGTTGGCTACGCCAAATTCATTTTCCACAAAGGATATTTTTCCGGCGTTTCAAAAGATTCCGGGCTGTGGTGTGTGTCTACCAGGCTGGTCAGACTGTTGTAGACGGCCGGTATGTTTAACGGGTAAACAGCGAACGAATGGCGTGCAAGACCATCGGAGTTTATAACCACGCGATCATCCTAAAGTTGCTGGGAAAGTCACATTTCATGCAAGTGCACAAAACATGCGGATGTTTATCCAAGTCGCAGGTGCGTTTAAGGTTCGACTCCACCATCCGTTTTCTACATAATGGTACAGAAATGGAGTCTTTATGGAGGTCTCTGTTAAATTTCTTTCTAGTCGGGGCAATCAAACATTTGACTCTAGGGTCAGAAGGCCAAAACCAACACGGGTGAGACCACCTAGGTTGGATGCAGTCTGGTCATGTTATGTTTGGACGAAGTGTTATGTTTTTGCGTTGGTATACGTTGGTTATAACACTTGCACCGCACGGCTTGAGCTGAGGTCCTGCGCCATCAGAAACATCGCTTCGCCCCACATAACTCAGGTTTTACGACCCGAGAAAACTATTAACAGAACACGGGCAAGTTAGAGGTTCGTGGCGAGGTGGGGTGCGGAGTGTGTGGGTAGGAGGAACCATGTCTCTAGTGCAAACTGGTAGCCACTACTGTAGAGGAGGTACCCACGGTTCCCTGTTTTTCTCATATCAGTAAATAGGAATTTACGTAAATTCTTACTAAATGCTGATAGCCATAATAACCCTACTTCATCCCACCCATGGCTGAGGTTCGACATGATCATCCACACTGTCACTCTCTCATATGGTCAAACTGATTACTGCACTGGATCGTAAATCTTCACATATTGTTTCGTCTTGTGAAATGTTGAAATCGCTCCTTCTCGAAGAAATTGCTTGGTTTTGGCGATAAGTATGATCGCTGCAAAGTAGCAGTTAGCTGCAGCTCATATGTCAGTCTTTAAGCTCTTGGTGTAAGTGCCACAGTGATTCATTCTCTTTAGTGCAGCTGGATCCTCGTATCATGAATCAGAGCTGCAGTGACGCAAGTGGCTTTCCTAATGGCAAAAGTTATTAGTCATGCATTCATGCAGACTGTAATCTAGATTAGTAGTGACTTTGGGATGATATACTTCCATACGTGTCACGAACCTGTTGATAGTCTTCCTATAGTGTCCCTCAGGTCATGGCGAATCCCGAGCTGTGAAATTACCATCTTACCGTAATTCTGTGAGGCTTGGGAATGAATCATTGACTCAAGACTACAAACAGCATCGCTTTTGCGTCAGTCTAATGTGCTCTGTGTTGCTGGTGACCTGACGTAACGTGCGTTGGCATCCACCAGGATGTTTCGGACTCTGGCGACAGTTGTAGAAAAGGATGAAAGGAAGGAAGGATCTCCCCTCCCAGGATCTGGAGGATGATCTTACTGTAGATGGTCCTCGTCTCGTCTGGTCAGCCATGAAGAAACTCACCTTCAGAACGACAGCTTACTCAGATCTGCTGCGTCCTACCACCCGACCTGTCGTGCAGCACCAGGATCCGCTGCGTCCTGCCGCCGGACGGTCGTGCAGCACTAGGCACCGACGGCTCTCCTTCGGTGAACTGACTATTGATTCTCTGAGAGCATGCTGACGGCGGTGCTGCCGCTGCTGCTGCTGCTGCTGTGGCCATGCTAGCAGCCGACCCACCTGCAGATGGGGGTGGGGGAAGGAGGAGGCGGAGGAGGAGGAGGAGGAGGAGTAGGAGCCTGCTCCAGTTCTCTCCCACGTTAGAAAGGCCCACGCCCTGGTGGAGAATGGCAATGCATCTAGAGTGCCTTCAGAATTACTGACAAGGAAGGCTTGGTCAGTCATGCTGGGCGTAAGCATATCATCAGACTGACGAAGAACAGTCTCGGTAAGCTCCTCTGTGTAAAGCACAAGGACACTGGAGGGAGCGCGGCGAGTATCGTATGTGGTGGTCGTGTGTCGCTTGCAAGTACGTCATTGGATCATCATCTGCCTCCAACACATCGCTGTTATTTCTAAAGCCAAATGGGGAAAAGAAACCCTGGCCAGATATGCGGGTTTCATACCCTGGTTGTCGAGCGTCGCCCTGAGACCCAGGTTTTGCCTCTTATAATGTGTACTGATCCCATGAGGGTTCCTCGTGAAGAACTATTATAGCTTTTGTTTATTTTTCGTCCCATAAGCTAGAGAGGAAACATTACCCTAGTGTTTAGACCAGCGCCTCGAACCTACAGCTAGTGTACATTGTTCTGTACTAGTGCAGGAGGCGAGCAAAATGTCGTAAGCTGTGTCACAGATTCTGTCGAATTATCAACTGATTCGAGAGACGACCAGCTGGTGGGCAGGTGGAGCGGAAGAGCCCCGCCAACACTTTCCAAGGGCGTCGGTCTTGCGGCCCACGCGAGCTCATAGTGAGTGAGTCGAGCATGATCGTTTGAGAGCATTACAACGCACGTCACCTGTCGAGAACCGACATGCTCATGGTGCTGGTAGTTCACGCCATTGAGATTTACCATCAAGATTTCTATACTCAAGGGCAACTGAGGTTAATATAACCACAACAGGCAACAGAGTGGTTAATAAAGCCATAACAGGCAGATGAAAGGTTGATATATAACCACAACAGGCAACTAAAGTTGATAAAGCCATAACAGGCAACTTGGGTTAATAAAGCCATAACCAGCAACTGTCACTCTGGGAAGGAGACTTTATTAGTTCTGAATCGGGCTTACAACTCGAGAATCGAGATATTTTCCAAGATACGAGATTCTGAACGCACTTGAAAACATCTTGGAACAATAATTAATGATCCCAATTAGTGGACGGCAGGAAGGCATATTTTGCCCAAGAAAATGTTGCATCAAGTAATTATAAGAAAATACTGACTGTAAAGACCAACTTTGTTGACTGGTTGGCACAACGAGTGTTACACAAGCCGCACAGTCTGAGACGACCATAACTTGAGCAAACTTTGCCGATCCAGAGGCCACGAGATGGCACCACCATAATACCTTACTTGCTACCGTCACTGACAACCGGAATACCATCCACAAACATCGATTGATTTGAAAACAAATCTCGTCTGTTTCTTCTTCAAGTAAACGTATTTTAATATTTTGCTGCATTTAGGAAAGCTATACACAAATTGGGAGTTTCTTAGGTGGGAAAGGAGGTCTTCAATCATGGGGCCTCCCCACCCGTCCTGGTCTTCAAACATTAAAAATCAATGATTTCTACTTTGACGGCAGTACTCAGTCTTATAATGAATACTTCAGTGACTAAATGAACCATACCGGTAATGATTCACGTGTCTCACTCTCTTTCTCTTTATCTCTCCTCGTCTATAATTTTCTCTTCTCTCATTCTATCCCACGTTTACTCGTATTCTTTCATTTGCCTTAGAGCACATCTGTTCTCACAGCATTTTTGTGCAATCTTCCTTTTATTTACCTCCTCTTTGTGCTTCTCCTTCCTCTTCCCAGCTCTCATTTTCTTGCTTTCGCCTTTCGCATTCTTACTCTGTTTCTTCCTTCCCACGTTTCTCACTTTCTATTTTCTCTCCCCTTTCACTCCCTAAGTCTCCTACAACACCGCCCTTTCAACAAACTCTCCTCTCCTCTTTCCCTCGCTCCTAATTCATAGCAAGCATCTTACATTGGTTGTGAAATCCAGGGATTAAATCCGGAAACGGATGGGCACTGTGGGATTGAGGCAACAGTCTTTTTAGGTCGACAATCATCGTGGCGCTGTAGGCTTCCTCCCGGCCATTGTGTGGGCCGAGGCCCGACCTCCCTATTGTCTGCATCCGGTGTTCAACTGGGATAAATTCCGTATGCAAACAATGGAATAATATCTTTTTTTTTCGTATGAAAAGTGGATACATGTATTCTTCTGTGTCTGTCCATTCTCTATCTTGGTGTTTCTTTTTCCCTTCAGTTGGCAGAAATAGGACCTGAGCTACATCACCAGCTGATCTGTCGAAAGTGTACGTGCATATGTTTATGTGGTATATAAGTATATATATATATATATATATATATATATATATATATATAAGATGGTTCGTGGCGACTTTGGTTTAAAGAAATTTAGCCAACTCTTTTAAATGCCATATTGTTAAGTTAATCTCGCGGTGGTTCTTCATGGATGGCCTGTGTGGTGGTAACAAGGCCTGGCAGTGTGGTAGAGGCTGTGTGGTGGTGGCTTCCATATTTTTGATGTTAAGAATTCTGCTGCCTCCTCGCCTGACAAGTAAAGCCATAAATAACCCAAGAGCTCTGGGATGGATCCTTCCGTGGATGAGGTTGTTTGTCATGATTAAGTTCAGTCTTCAGGTTTTTATAACAGATTATGAGTTGGTGTTCACAGCTGGGCTTGTCTGCAGCTGGCGTTGTTGGAGATAAGATTATTAAGAAAGAAAATAACACGAATATATATATATATATATATATATATATATATATATATATATATATATATATCCACCTCACATGGTAAAAGAACGCGAGGCATTCAAAATGATACATGAACTGACTCGCAAAATACAAACTAACCAATAATTTTTCAGGGACCCATTAGGAAAAGTTGCGAAAAAGATATATGTAAAAAAATTTGCTCAAGGAAGTGTTGTTGTTTGGTTGTGTATATACTGTGCGTGACGCAGGTGACGGCGTCTCACTACAGGGGGATTCAGGCAGCCATCGCCAGGCCAGGAGACCCAACAGTACATTACTGGGGACAGAATCCTGCACCAGGTGTCGGGGTCAGTGACATGCTCTCCAGGGCCGTGGCATAACTGGGGATGCGGGACGTGAAGCTGAAGCGAGAGAGTCGGACTCTGAGAGGAAGAGGGAGTTAAGATATCGGGGGAACTAGGGAGGAGGGAGGGAGTGAGTAGTAGGCGGTGAGGGAGAAGTGGTGGTGAAGTTTGTGAGGGAGGGAGGGAGGGAGACAACACGTTGGAGGAAGTGGAGGCTTGGGGTGACATATCCCTCGTTCCTTGGGACTGAAACAGGAGAGGCCAGGGTGTATGTTGATAAGTAGTGTATTCCAAACACTGTTATGTTCGTGACTGAGACAGTGAGGGTCGTATTGCAGTGTGACACAGCTCAGGTCGTGACCCTCTTGTGGTACAGAACGGGTCGCGACCCCTGGTGGTACGGTAAGATCTGTGTCTTAGAGCAGAAGTTCCACTAAACCGCCGGTATTACGTCCCACGCTCCCTCAAAGCATCCCTAGAAACCACCAGCTTCAACTCACACTCCCTCAGACGTCCTCAGAAACCATCAATTTCCCCGCTGCTCATCAAACTTCGCCAGACGTCGTCAAGCGTCAAGCCAGCCGGGCAATTTCAGCAGGAACTCGCCAGGCTTCACCCTTCACCCAACGCCCTCGCCTCTCCGTCCAACCAATTGACCAATTTAACCAAACTTCGATACAACTTCCCCAAAGTGCGATTCAGTTTCATGACATCCAGACAACTTGGGCAACGATCATTCCTCCGAAGTTGACTCCAGTGAATAACCAACTCTCTAACTCCTCAAAACTCCAGTAAGTCATCTTAGTGACATGAGAATACTCCTCTCACAGCCACTTTGGATGAAATCATAACTATGTAGCTACTGATAGATTGTGTAGGAAGTGATGTCAATACACGACACTCGAAGACACTCGAAGACAAGCATGTCTCTTAGAAGTACGGTTATGTGGCAGGAACCTGAACCCCTGTGGCAAATGGGGACATAATGGAACCCCTTACATCCCACTGCAATGCTCCCCGCCAGAGAAGAGAACCATCTCCACCTCACTGAGGTCAACAGAACCTCATCCCCAGCGGGGGTAACTCGATGAGGTGCATAGCCAAATAAATATCGACTCCTCCAGGAAGGACGCAAAGATATGACCTTACTTCCCAGGACCAGAGTGGGGGAAACGAGATCCTATTTTCCTGGAGCAGGAGGAGAAAGGTCATTGGTAGAGAGAGAGAGAGAGAGAGAGAGAGAGAGAGAGAGAGAGAGAGAGAAGGCAGTGCATTAGGGACCCATTTCTGTGACCACCAGCTGAGGCGTCCCCGGGGAGTGGGATTTAGGCTCATGGAGTTAGGCATGTCAGGTGGTGGAGGCTGCTGCTGGTAGTGGTGGTCGCTCCCAGTGGATGGCGCTGGACGATGGTCTGTGTGGTGCGAGGAAGATGGCCCTGTGGATAGTGGTGGATGAAGATCTGTGTGTGGATGGTCATGTCCTGTGGGTTGTGTGGATGGTGTTATAAGGTAACTCGTGCGAGTGACATTAAAAAATAGTTTTATAGATTATGGTTGATAGTGATTAGTGTGGTAGAGGTAGATGTGTACTCTATTATAAGATACCAGGTTGTATAGTTTATGGTGGATGGGAGTAGGTTAGGGTTCCTGGGGATGTTCTTGTGTGGTGGTTGGTATTAGATGAAAGCTGATGATATTCCTGGTGCTGAGAGGTAGCATGTTCGTATCTGTGTTAAGTCTGGACACATCTTTGGGTTTTGGCTGATGGAATTTAGTTTAGTAAACGTACGATTCATTTGGATTTTTTTTTTTTTGAGGCATCATTTTTTTTGAGCTTTCGCTTCAGTGAGTCGAATTTGTTTTTCATCCTTAAGGTACGTCAAAGTTGACGAAACGAAGAGTGAAGACTTTAATCAAGTATCATCCTTTTCTGCTGACAATGTAAATGTTTATTCTGGAAATAGTCACTCACTGTGCACAGTAATACTTCCAGGGATGAATGCAGAGGTGCCGAGTGTCTAGCCCCCGTGGTGGGTAATAATTCTTCTTTCAAACTGGTTTGCAGGAACTGAACATTGATAGTTTAGACCTTAGAAATGTTTTACCTGATTTAGAAAAGAAAGTAAATTTAAATACATCAGGTTTTTATCAAACGGTAAAATGATTTTAGAATGATACCCGCAGAGATCAGGAATATCTTCCAAAATAAGAGAACTAAATTGATGAAAAAGAACATAGATAATATCTTTTGTGCGAAGAACTCCTGTCTCAACGATGCCTATTGTTATCTTCTTTGATACGGAAAAAAATAGGAAAAATCCATCCACAGATAAGGGAGAATTTAGGTTATAAATAAAGGAAGAATTCGCGAGACTGGAGTTTAAAGTTCCTGCTGGTGGCGCGCTTGGGTTCCCGCCCGACTGTCAACACAAGGGATTTAATTAAAGGTCGCGCGTTTAAATGGCTGTATTGTTGATACTTTTTAAAGCGCCTCTCGAAGATGCCTGCTTTTCTTTCTCTCTCTTGATTTTTTCACAACGGGAAATAAGGCGCAAAACACAGGAAAGGTTTTGTTAGGTACGTTAGAAAATACGTTGTTTATGAAAGAAATAAGGTTACAGCAGAAAGCCCCGAAAAACAAATAATAATGAAAATAGAGATTAAATGATCATATAGTGATGACAGAGGGAGGTGATTTATTTTATTGAACCGTTGTAAGTTGTTTGGTTATACCACATGATATTTTCATGAAATTTCGGGCATTTCTTCACCTCTGCCGCAAAAACAGTAGCTAATGCTTAGAAATTAGATTGACATGGAGTTTGGATCTACTAGAATATCTCTTACTAATTCGTCGATCCTAGTGTGCTTAGCATCAAACAAGTCTTAGAATAGAGTACATTTATAGAATAAGTTATTTTGTCTTGAGAAAGGAGAGCCTGTTCAGAGCCTGCAAGTAATAATATATATATCAATACTTGGTGTGGAACAACGAAGATAACGATGTCACTGCACCGTTCTCTCAAAGAACCGATGGGAACATTTTCTTTCATTGAATGTCTTTCTCGCATGGACTTTTATTATTTAAGTATTAGTATACAATAACATCTAAGAATGAATATCTTTCTCTTGTCGTGGACACTCTATATTCCAGTTCAGGTTGATGTCAACTTTAACAACATGCAGGAGGTATTTGGGTAGTATACCTCCTCAATTCTCAAGAATTTATTATAAAATGTTATCTAAACAGCATAGACAACTGCCTACTATGGGAATCCTCTATTAATTTCGTATTATATTTTTCATTCTCTAACACCGACCACCTGAGAGTGTTAAATGTATTGATTGATGTTCTTTTTTGTTATCTATCAAAATCTAATTTATTCGACAGTGCTATAATTGCTTAGTTTTTTTAATACTTAGGCAATTTGTAATGTTTTCTTATATATCATATAAGACAGGACTTATATGAAGGACATGGAGTTCAGGTTGATATATTCTATATGCTAATTGGTTGGTTGGCCTTTAGGCCTATGAACTGCCGGAGGCATTTAGGCCGTCAACGTCATGAGCCAACAACCGAAAATTCGTGAACAACATCTTCAGGTGATCACGACAATTGTAAGACCATAAGCACTCTCACTGTATAAATTGCATTGCCGTGCTTATCGTTTTCTCGCGTACTTTTTCTATAAACTATTTGTAATTATTTAAGATTACATCTCTAAACGTAGTGCCTGGATTAAGACCAAGAATGGATCAGGTTCCTACCTTTCTTTTTATCTGCTGACCTTCCCCTTGATCACGGTGCTCCTAAGAATCCTGTAATCTCTCCCACCCAGAGCATATACTGCTAGATCCTATCAACACGAATAAATATCGATAGAAAACCATAAACGCCAACAGTTTACTTAAACATCCTTGCAAAACTCATTTGGTAAGGGATAAATGCAATCATAAAGAGATCATTATTTTTGGGGGTAGTTTATACTGAAGAATAATCAACAAAAGTGATTAATAAGGTATAATGCTATATCTTAGTTATTTCTATCATATTCTTATAAGAATATACAATGTATATATATATATATATATATATATATATATATATATGGCTGGCCTAGCCTTTTGGGGGGCCCTAAACTGAGTCTGTTTTGGGGGCCCCTCCACCCTTCAAGTTTCCTCCCTAAATTACGAGCTCTTGCAGGCCCTTGGACATCAACCCCGGAAAAAATTGAAAATTTAGGGTGTTTGGGACAGCAGTTCCTGCTTACTAAAGGCTACCATTTAATGGTCGGGACCAGTGGGTCCCCTTAGTGGTCGGAACCCGAAGCTCTGAGCGTATAGAGTGTATAGGGCCGGCCCAAGTGATATATAATCAAATGCTCCATTCAGGTGTCTACCTGCATCCGATCAAGAAGGAATCCCGATCGAGGAACCTGACGCTTTTTGATCTGACGTCTGGTCTGCTTTGCAGTGTCTTTCTTATTTAGCGTTGTTAGTCTTGTCAATATTTATTTACTAGAGTTCCTGTGTGAATATTGACTTTCATTATAGAAAACAATAGTGTCGTCACTAGAGAAAATGCTAAAAGGCCTAACTACTCTGATTATTTTTTTTACGCTTTCTAATAAATTATTTTGGTAAGATGCATTTACTTTCCAGTATTTCACGTGAAACATATACATATAGCCAGCTTAACAGATATACTAATAGAAACTATCAATATCATTTAAAAAGTTCCTTTTTTAATACATCTTTTTTTACCATACATAGCTAAGTCTATGCCTAATGTATACATAATTACCCTTGACTCTTTATGTGTAAGTAGAGAGGTTTAAAAGACTTATCGAATGCGTATTGTATATCCACATCTGCCTGAAGCCAATATTTATGGGAAGGATAAAAGAAGTCGCCGTTTTAATTTTACAACTCAACACATTGTCTTATGGGATTCTGTCTGCAACACCTCCGATGGTCGTCAATTGACGATGGTGATTGTGGGGACGAGTGAGCTGTGTGTGCGTGTGTGTGTGTGTGTGTGTGTTTTGTAATGGAAAATAGGTGTGAGCTAAAAGATGGTGCAGCAAGCAGGCAGAGAGCGATCGCAAATCACTGTTGCTGCCGCCGTAAGCAAGAGGTAGTGCGCATTTCTTCCCAACAGTACAACTTGCGCTTATGCCAGCCATCTCGACGGAGAGCAAGATCAATGAACAGAGCAGTGTGATAATGCAAGTATACAGATCAGTGTGAAACAAGTACGCAGAAGTGTGTGTGTGTGTGTGTGTGTGTGTGTGTGTGTGACGCTATTTCTTAAACCTTTTCAGCAATAGCATAACATTTCGAAATCTTCCTTCAGTGTATTCCATCACTTATAGTATGAAAGTACCTCTCACCACTTTACTGACAAGTAAGTGTCTTACTTAATTTCATAACATGCTCTATGGTTGTTCTGCCTTTATATTTATCGAAGAACTTTTAAATGTTTACAAGAGAGAGAGAGAGAGAGAGAGAGAGAGAGAGAGAGAGAGGAGAGGTGTATGTAATAAGATTTCCATAGTATTTTTCCGTCACTTTCACTGATGAAGGAAGCACAGTAATTCATTCATTCGTCTGGTTTTATAGGTTGCTTGTACAATGTTAGAAAGTCTAGCTCTAGCGATTCAGGGACCTCGGGTCTTTGTCTAAGCATTGCTTAGCAACGTGACACATTTTCTCTAAGTCTTGCAGCATTTGTTTAACATAGATTATTAAGCAGTTATTTTACTGGCGACGTCATCCATCGGTGGACGGCCCAAATCTGATGTGAACCCCACTGCTGATTTAGATAGATTTTTGGTGTGGATGCTGAGTGTCAGTCAGCTGGCTGGCTTGGCCGCTGGCTCTATCTAGCTGGCTGGCTGGAGGGGGTTTTGTTGTTGCTTAAGTGGACTTGACTGAGTGAGTGAGTGGCTGGCACACACACACACACAGCCTGTGCTGCCGCTTGACGCAACGCTTTTGCCAACAGGATGCCATAAGCTGACTGCCTTAAACACCTGATCGCGTGTGACACTATCCACACACGCATTCGCTCACTCGGGCACAGAACCAGTTACGAGAGATCATGCTTGGTAATTCCTCCACTCATTCTCAGGTCTGTGGGGAAATGTCTCACTTGTAGTAGACATGCTGGATACATCCCTCACGATTATGAATTGACAGTTTCCGAAGGGGTGAGAGATGCGTACCACTGTGAATTGTCGAAGTTGTTGCTTAAATTCTTTAAGACTATTCAGACTAGAATTAAAAGTCTGTTTTTGTCTTATTGTTCAATAGGATTTTTTTTTTATTGACTACATTTTTTTATCCTTTTAATGTCAAAATTTCAAAGGTCAAATGTCAAAACAATTGAAAGTTTGAACTGTCTCCTTACCTCGTTACGGATACAGTTTCAGGCATTCTCGTTCTTAACCACATATTGGCTGTGTGTCTCCATGATATTTATGGATAATTTAACCGTTTAAGTTTACCAAACATCTTAATGGTAGGTGAATTGAAGGTCACCCGACGGGTTGGGTTGACAATGGGAAGCAATAATATGCTAGATTTTGATGCTAAAGGTTTGCTTTGTCGTTATAGAAGCGGGCGAGACGCTGGCACAATAATCTGACTTTTCCAGTGCTTAGTTCATTGATAAAGGTCACCTTAAATACATCTAAATAGTAAGACCCCAAGCCAGTAATAGCTCGTTTCTAACTACCTTGTATGATTCAGCGTCCAGGAAAATGATCGTAGGGTAACAGGTGGACGCGTAGGTGAAGAAATAAGCAGCATCTTAGAATGGACATAAACAAACTAATTCTGGATTTCTGAAACGCGTTCGAGAATGTGAGCCGAAGACAAAACTACCGTTAACCGTACAGCGTGTCGCCGGTGGTTCAGACGGCCAGTTGTTCGTCAAAAATCAATTAAGAAATCTGTAAGCATTTCAGCAAGTTTCTCACATACAGTTCATTGCAAGAGTTCACTACCAACAACTGTACATAATAGTATCGTTTAGAATTATTGTGTTTAAATGTATAGATCATTGATGTCCTTCCATATTAGCGCTGGGCAAAGACATTTGATAACTCTAAACCCCCATGAAGTAATAAAGAGACAAAAAACATTGAAGAAAATACTTGTTTGTATTACACATTTTGAGACTTTGGATCATTCAGATCTGTTAGAAATCAAAAGCAAATTTTTTGATCGGCTGTTAAACATCGAAAGAGTTTGATTCTGTCGATTATCCTCTGTTTTGTAAATATACGTTGATTTGTCCACAATTTTTTTTTTCTCACACGTGTTACTAATGGCAAGTTGCGAGAGTATTTATGGTCTTAGAATTTTCTTTGAATCGCTTTGATAACTTTAATATGACCCTGGTAGTTATGATAGGCCTCAAGCCCAAACAACCAACCAGCCATCATACCGTACGTCTAAGCAAATTATGAAAGTTGAATTTTTCTCTATACATCAGTGGGATCTACGCCTTTCTGTACTTGGGGTACTGCTCGGTATGTCTTAGCTTGTTTGTAAAATAAAAATACGATCTATAACCTTCGCTACAGACCAAATATTCTGTCAAAATGTGATCGAAAAATCTGTTTTCTTTTTTCCATCGTTAGGGACGGCTGATTTAATTTTCTCTCCAGTGACTATAGAAGCTACAGCAAAATGACCAAAGAGTGAAAAGATGGTGTTAAGTGTTGGTAAGTGACTAGACGTCGTAAACTGTCCAATTATCATCATTTTCTCTTCTTTCTTTGATATTTTCATTTTCCTTTTCTCCTTTCTTTAACATTTTCGGATAATCTTTTTTTACCATACTTTACACAAATATTCTGAGGTGGTTTGATAAATAAAAAGTCACTTTTTACCGAAATATAGTCTCTCGCTGTGCGCATGCGCGCTGGGAGCAGAGCTGTCATCAGAGTTCCCGAGCGATGTTTAGGTCCTTTTGCCGTTTTGCCTCATCCCTGACGGTTCGCAGTGCCGGCCTCCTTGTGATTTATATATATACATTATATATACACAAAGTAAGATATTTCTTTTCCATTTACTGGAATTTTTGTGGATTCAAGTTCTGTAATATTTTTTTTTTTTGGTAGCCGTACTTGTGCTAGAGTTTGGAGAAGTTAGAACTATTTTGATTGGAATTTTCTTAATGATACACTAAAGTATTAGTTTTTGTATGGTGTACTAAAGTGAGTCGCGTATTTGATGAATTTGTCTTGAATGACTGTTCGAGAACCCTGGTTTGATCCAGAGCTTCAAAACTTTTTTCAGATCAACAATTTATATAAAACTGATAAAAATTAACTTCAATTTTATCTGCCAGTTCCTCTAAAGTTTGATTAATGCTCAAGTGGCGTAGTGGTGTAATGTGGTAATGGCAACGATGCTTCACATGGTTCGGAGTCGTGGGACAGTGACTGGAACATCTCGTTATATTCTAGTTTGTTACAAGTTGAATTAGTTTTCGTGCAATGGTCACCGTAAACCTCAGGAAAGCAGGTGAGAAATAATCCTTGTAAGGAATAAAAGTATCTTCCCGATGTGATTTGTAAATAACCGGATTAATAGATTAGGTGCGTTAATAGGGTGTACTCGAAGCTGTCTGGGAGGCAGCATAATTATGTATATTTGTACACTAGCCCTTCGTATAGTTAGAAGCAATGTGGTTCGCTTGAAAATCATAACGCTATAAGGTGGCTGTGAGCAGCACAAGCAACTCTGTGATTGGTTTAAGCCAGCTAAGTTTACAACTCAGAAATTCATTTGGTTGTGAACTTTTAACATAACGTATCTACTCGTGTTCGTAAGATGTCAGTTCAGCTAGTGATTGCTCCAATGTTTGTGGGATCCTTAGAATTGTACAAAATTTGACACTAAATATATGAAGCTTCGGTACCTTCCATTGCTCAGATAAAAGCATATGGATAGTGGTTAGATGGTTTAATGTATATTAAATTCGAGACTGGGTGCCATTTGTTGGAAAAAGTTGGGAAATGAGGATTTTGAAATGAAGCAGAACATGAACGTTAAATTAACCCCATGAAAAAAGCTTTTTCTTCTGGTAGTAAATCTAGTAACATTACATACGGCTACTGCTACAAGATATTCATGAACCACCTTCAGTAAACATAAAAGGCCTTAAATGCAGAAATTTATACTTGTGAATATTGAACTGCTTCAAAAATTGAGATCCTTCTAGTGACTCTTAATTGTAGAATAATTGGATTTCTTGGCAACATTGACAAGTTATGCCGTTAGGATGTTCAGGTAACATTCAATAGTTCCGAGATTGGTTCAAAGGATCACATATGGGGCTGATAGAATAGGAAAGAGCGTAATGTCTTTAAAGCAAAGATGTCTAAACTAGTGGTTACCAAAGAAAAAATGCAAAGGCTTCTGCATTTCTCGAAGTAAGGCCCTTGTTTGTAGAAGTGGTAGAACAGGGCATATAGTCGGTACCCTATACCGTCATAAGCAGAGGCACAAGTTAATTGCTTGTCGAAATCATAACAGTATAGCTGACGTAAATGCTTTGGATAAACAAGGAGTGACATTAGCCATAGGTATTTTCAGGATTTAATGAATGTTCATATCTTTTTGACATTGTATTCTTTAAAGGTTTCATCAAATGGTCCGATATAACATCTACCTTGTTTTTTCCAGGGGTGTTCGAGTGCTCGAAGCACTGTGAACCAAGATTCGCGTGGGGATGAGGCATCATAGTGTCACCTCAGGATTTTATTTTTTTGCCATGTATTATGAATGGTAAGTCACTATACTTGGTGAGAAAACATTTGTCCAGGGTTGATTGGGGAGGTTTGTTCTGAATAACCAGTTTATCTTGCTGGTGGTTTAGGCGCAAAAACACATTTTAAGCTGAGGCCTGTTTAGTGGTAATTCGCGTCTATGAACGTGAAATTGGTTTAGATGCCCTATATGACGGTGCATTTCTCGCTTTTTTTTTTTTTTTTTTTTTGAAATGCTCATATTTTTCACCATAAACTTCAAGATATTACCCGAGCTTAATATTCATAAAGTCCGTATGGAGTAACAAAGTACTTTCTATCGTTGACCCAGGTTCGAGTGTTTCCTCTGCCAAGATTCCCGGAAGCTTGTGGTGATTTTGAGCATTATAATGAACTATTAAATGAAGCTATAATGGTTATATACGTATTGGGCATGGCGTTAATGATAGTCAGGCACCAAACCATAACATTACTGAAAACATAGAATACTTGTGAGGTTAAGAAAGACGTGGTAACCTTAATACGATCATTGATTGTTTCCAGACAGATGGACTCATCCTGGTGTTAAAGGTTTATCACATTTTTGTACTTAAACTCGTAATGTCAAGTTTTATTAAGGATCTGGTGACACTCGAGTCCGTTCCTATTGTGAAGTCAAATATTCTGTCTGCCTTTGTTACTTTATTCGATATTGCTTGAACAAGATACCAAGATGAAGTAAATATAGGAAATGTCACATAAGCAGTAATTTCCTAACCAAATGTCTTTGTGCCTTAAAGTACACATGCTTGAAGATGTGGCATTGATAAGACTAGTCGCACGTCAGCCACATACCTCCATGGTGATATGTTTTGAGTAACAAGCTTATTTGATTACTTTTATATTCACTAAAGCTGTTATTTTTGTTTATACTTAGGTTGACTGTACTTCCAGGCCTGCGTGATAATGCTGGGGACCCCAGCAGCTGCCCAGGAATAAAAAAGTTTAGTTTGTCGCATTGGCTTCTAAACCAGCCTTGCCCCTGGTTGGAGAGATGAACTACCGGACGTCAGCGGTGAGTCGTGCTTGTCAACACCTGCTTCGTTCCGTCATTTGACCATGTAAACTGGAAAGAATTTGTGTAGGTTTCGTATTGCCATTATGTACTTCAAAAGAATTATTCTACAAAAGTATTATGGACTTCATGTATAGACGCGGTATTTGTTCATGGTGTAATTTTGTATTCTGAAATGGATAAAAGCTGTAAGGACTTTTTTGGTGGAATTATAGACCGATTACTAGTAATCGTTACTTTGTGTGCTTAGAAAGCGGGAAAACTTGATGTACTGTTAGTCTAATATCCAGAATGTTCAATGATGTAGGCCTGTGTGTGTGTGAGGGTGTATTTGGGTCAGTGGTTCCTGGAATATTTGTCCAGAAATGCTCGTCGCGGTGGTCATTTTGGGTATAGTTTTATCTGTACTTGTGTTAGACGAAAGTTGATCACTGGCCAACCGCCAATTTGATTGTAGTGTATTATTAAATTGCAATGTATCAGTTCTTGAGAATACATTTCGTAATGCCAAAGATTGATTTTATTCTCCTCTTTAGAGAGTCCATCCAACTTAAGATTAAAAAGAAAATGTCTAGGATCTTGTTACATTTGACCGTATATTTGGAAATATTTGATATTTTTACTTGTAATTTAGTGTGAACTGGAGCATATAAGTAATGCTTGATCCAAATTTCCAGATACCAAAGTCTCTCTCTAAATGCTGACAAATGTCTGAAGGCACAAGAGGTAACTAGACAATAAGGTAAATTAGGATCAATTGAAAAAAAAAGATTGAGAGCTATGGTTCCACTAAAGTTGATGATACGCGTGATTTATCTTGAACTAGTAAGGCTTATCCAAATATTTAACGTAAACATTTGAGCTGAATTGATTCAAATCAATAGGAAGTGATGATGTAAACGTAACCACTGTGTACAAGGCAGTGGGCCATAGAACTAATTTTCATTAGTTTTGATAGATATATTTGGGTGTGTATTAGGATGTCAGTTACTTTAACATTTTCTCATTATCCATGACAGGCAAAATTTCATTGGCATTCGATTTTGATCATAAAATGAAGACTGCGAAGATTTTAAGTTGTAGAATCTGATTGTTATACATGTACTAGTAGTGTTTTGAATGCTAAATAAACTATTTTGTACACCAAAATGTTTGAAACTGCCTCTTTATTAACTAACTACTTTGTGTAACTAAAACTGAGGTAGAACCCTTAGATGGAGAATTTATTAAAACAGGTCTTTGGCGACATGAAACACTGGCAGGATATCTGAAACCAACTGCATTAGGCCAAGGAGCTTTTTCAATGTCAATGACCGTCAGACAACTTGCTGTGTGGTATGGGGTATTTCCTACCAAACTGTGCCTCGAGCAGACATATCTTGCTTATGCTACACAACAGATTTTCTATTGGTGTTATTATTAACTAACTATTTTGGAGTTGGTCCACATAAAATCCTAACAATGTCGGGTTCATTGAAACAAAACTCTCACACTGAAACTACCGGTACAAGGACTTGTACAAACAGTAGAAAACTGTCAGTGTACTTTATAATTTAGCAATGTTATTAGATAATACTTTGAGATCTTCAGTCTTTGTTAAAGTAGTACTAAGAACCAAAACGGTCTTGTCTACGAGAATATTTCTAGCGAATAGATCCGTCTATTCTCGACTTGCTACATAATAACGATTGCATGCACCCATACATTGTCTTGTACTCCAGCGTGTGTGTATATGTCGATGGATTTGTGTAGTGATTGTATGCATACACCGATGTCTCTGTACATTGGTGTGTGTGTGTAAATGGATTTGTGTGATTTAAAAAGAACATGTAAATATGCGCAACTGTTGTGCAGAGCCTGAGATCTTTCTCTGGATATAGATTTTCCACGACACTTTAGCTATGCTCTAAGTAGATTACTACGTGTTATGCTTCTAGACCACAGAAACTGTTTAGACGAACTATTTCTGAACGGAGAACCGCTCACCTCTTAAAGGATACTGTAAACCAAACCAGATGAAAACTTTATTCATACTTTATTATTGTAAGTCTCAGTAAAAGAATAATTTAGAATACGCAGCATACTCAAATTAAAAAAACTGGTACATGAAATATACATAAGACTATACAACTACAAAGGCATGCAATTGTATACGTATAACCAAATGGAGACAACGCCTACATGGCCATGAAACATAACCAGACTCTTCTCTACATACAAGCATACCCAAACATGTCGGCATACTTTTAAACAGAAATACCTATATGAAAGGAAATTTACAAATAGGCATTATTACCCTGCATATAGGCATACGTAATAAGACGAAACCTTATACATAGGCATACATATGCATATCATACAGACGTACCTATAAAGGCATACTTAAAGCATACATATATAAGCTTATCCAAATTTGGTGCATTCCTCTATACATATATCCCCAATATTGCCAAACCTATATATTGGCATGCCTGGACGTGAGCGTACCCGCATTCAGGCATGCCTGGACGTGGGCGTACCCACATTCAGGCATGCCTGGACGTGGGCGTACCCACATTCAGGCATGCCTGGACGTGGGCGTACCCACATTCAGGCATGCCTGGACGTGGGCGTACCCACATTCAGGCATGCCTGGACGTGGGCGTACCCACATTCAGGCATGC
>JAYMFT010057327.1:0-15039 GCA_038088735.1 Panulirus argus | reverse complement strand
AAAAAAAATATATATATATATATATATATATATATATATATATATATATATATATATATATATATATATATATTACAACTAATTTGTCGGAGATGGAGATTTGCAGCAGTGCAGGATCTTGCTGGCCCCAAACCCCCTGCAGGAACACATAAACGTACTCCCACACACAGAATTGCACCATCTGACAAACTGGTCGTAACTCAAACTCGTAAGCACTGAAACTCGAGGCAAAAAGAAAACAAAAATCTAACATCCAGTCACATAAACCTGTTGCAACACTATAGAAATTTTAGGGCCACAGACAGACTGGCAACCAGTTTAAGACTTCATGCAAAGCACAAACCCGAAACTACTCCAGATTGCAACAACGATAAATTACCATCATGCAAGCTTGAGGAGGATATAAACTTTTAACAACGTCTTGGCTCTGAACCAGTTAGAAATTTGCATCCGCACTCCAGCTCCACCTGATGTAAAACTATTTCTTGCTACAACCGCCCCAGAACATTTGGTCTACTTTTGTGTACTTTGAGCGAGGGAGACGAGAGGGGAAACTTCATTTAGTGATACCGTGCTGCCTTACTTGGTTGCGTGAAACATGTTAACAAGACTAGTGATTATACACCAAGGCAAGAGGAGTGTGGGAGGGGCACCGCTAGTCAGTGTATCGTGTCCGGCGGCCCTGTGTTGTTAGTAGTGTAGATGTAGGTAAGCTTTTGTACGTGGTGAAGTAGGGCGGGTGAGAGGGTTGACGGACGCTGTACGACACCGGGTGCTGGAATGAGGCAGCTGCATCAGCTGACGGATATCCTTCAGTAATACTCAACTCTGGGATTCCCATGTTAAGAGATGGGTACTATAAACAAGAAACACATTGCCTACTAGTACTGCACCGGTGGTGGGCAAATCTCCTGACCTGAAGGGACCGACCTCATTATTGCCAACGGGCTGTGGCGACGCGACGTGGAGGACAAGGTGTGAATGGAGGCTTTTGCTGTGGAAGACGATACACTTCCTGCATTTCATATCTAATAGTCTATTTTTCCCCCCTCAAACGTATCACTGCATCCGGACTCTTATCTGAGACGAGTCACATCTATCGAATTGGGATTTTACTGGTCGTGTGTAGTGAAGTAGCGTCACCAGGACACGGTGAGGATGATGCTAACGAAACCCACAGTGGAAGCCAGCCAGCGGTGGCTGGAGACAGCCAGACACTGTTGTGTTCCCTCTTGACCATGACTTTGCTGGGATTCCAGCGTTGATCGAAGAACCTCTTTTGTCGTTGTCAGCTTTTCTGTTGTTTAACCGTTTTCTCTGTTGAAGCGTCGTGAGATCCTGTTAATGGAATACAGTGACCCAGTGCGGAGAGTGGCGCGCCCCCCGGACAGTTCGGAACTAATAAAGATTTTAGCGTCAGCGATGGTACAGCCGCTGTCTGAGGCGGGGGAATGGTGACGTACAAGACAAAAGCCGTGACTGCCGGGGCTCGAGGGTGGTCGAGGCGTCCATGATGGAGGAGGGTGGCGAATCATCAGCTGTATCATGACTAGCATTCTTCCCCTTCACCGTGAACCTTGGCTATAGTGGTTCCCCCTTCCCCCCCCCCCCTCCTTCCATTGACATGTTGAAAATTACGCCTTGGCTGGTTACAGCGGAACTACTAGAGCCCTGGTCGCAGCCTGGGAGTTAACAGTTGATTAGTTAACGAGTGAGGCAATATGGGAGGAACCTTGAGGGCTGCTGGGGTCAGGGGACGGCAGGAAAAACGCACTGCTTGATTACTTTGACTTTCACCCTCGCCCACCCACCAGCTGACCCGCAGCCCGTAGGGTGATGCGGCCCTCTCCCAAGTGTGTTAGAGAGAGAGAGAGAGAGAAAGAAAGAACGGGTGATGTCTCGTTGATATACTAGAAGTGTCCGTGTGTTAGTGTTTGTTTACTTACTCCGTGCCCATCGTAATATAATTCTGGCAAGTTATGGTAACTTTGTGTGCCTGTGGTGACCCGGCCGTCTGTGCTCTCTCCGTTATAATGTGTTTTATTGTCTACGTGTCAGAGGTTCCATATTTATTTACCATGTCCTCTTTGTGTATTTATTCATTTTGTTAATGTGCGTGTGGCTGTGTATATTAAGTATTCGTTTTACTCAAGCGTTTCCTGCATATTTCGTGTGTTTTCGAAGGTGGTGCCGTGAATTGTTTGTGTTTCATGTTTCTTTTGGAGTCCGAGGAAATAATCAGACTCCCGCAGACATTTTTGGCTCTTGTTCTCAAGAAATGTTGGCTCGAACCAGCTTCTGGTAACTGCCCTAAGCCTCTGGTGCTTTTCATAGGAGCATAAATGATTCTCTGGAGGCTGCTGTGCCGTTTGTCGGTTATACTGACTCTGTGAAGATTTGTTTTTACGTTTATGAGTAGCAAATGTTCATTTTGTGACTTACGAGTCGGGTAGATCAGAGGATCTTATTATTAATGTCTAGCGACTTAGGGTACCGGTGGATGTCGTTGCACGTCTGGTACGAACTTGTGATGCAGGTCTTGTTGGCTGACAATATTTCCATTATATGTTACGTTGGGTTTAGTAGTGGCTGTTGGTGACGGTTTAGTGCGCGGCAGTCATTCGCACACACCAGCTTTCTTCCAGCTGGTAGTCCCTGCCCTCCTTTTCCTGTCCGCTACACCTCCCAACAGAGGCACAGTGTTCGCCGTGTTTATTATATGGACTTTGTGTTGATTTTATACAGTGTTGATCACCGAGTAAGATTAACATTGGTTAACGAGATTTTGAGCTTCATTCCTGTGCCCACCGTTTTCTTTCAGTCAGTTATATAAAAAATCGCTAACCTCACAGACCTTAGAATTTACACATTTGTTCCAACTAGCAACCAGAAGGCCGGAGTAGATGCGTAGGCCTCTGAAAGTTTATTGATTCTTGATTATTCGTATTGTCTTTTTTTAACCACAAAGTGTGCCTCACCAGGTAGCCCGTAGTGATAACGTAGCCCCATGAGCCTCCAACAGCCTGACCCAGGTTGATCTCGGACGGAGCTGTGGGGACAGACCTCCGAACTGTTGTGAGATAACCGCAACGCTATAGGAGTGGGGCTTCCCAGGGAGCAGCTGCCTTAGTGGCACGTCTCGCCAACACACTCCGGGGCAGCGGCTTCAGAACTTGAAGCATCACCCGCCATCATCCCCTAACCTCAACAGACTCTTCGTTAGACCTCGCTTACCTCCTTTCGTCCCCGCCTGATGACCCCAGGGTACACACCACCACACTCTGCCTGGTTACCCCTGGTACACACTACCACCCTACCTGGTGACCCTAGGTAATGGCCACCCTGCCTCGTGACCCACGGTACACATTACCGTCTTGGTGACCCCTGGTACCACTCTCTCTGGTGGTGACTTCTGATACACACCACCCTGCCTGGTGGCCCCACACTGTCTGGTGACCCCTGGTACATACGACCACCCTGCCTGGTGCCCCCTGGTACGTACCACACTACCAGTTGTGTACTGATACTGCACCGGGCCAGCCTGCCCCTTCCCCCGACCCCTCCACACACACACACACACACACACACACACACACACGCATTGTCAACTCCTGTATGACTGTGACTATTCATTTCATAATGTTCAGTCAAGCTCATAATGTTTAAAACATGATATTGACTTTGTAAACATCGTTTATCTGCTACCCTGGCTATGTAAATGTACCTCATCCATATGCTTATCCAACGTGTGGATATATCCAGCTCGCCCTAACCTTAAGCTCTCGTATGATTAGTTAACTAGTAACTATCATGACCTCCCAGTCCTGTAATATCTGTAATACCTCAACTGTGTAGTTTTCGGCCAAATGGCTGACTGCATCCAATAAACCGTAATTTATTTATTTATCCCTGCTGGAAGAAAGTGATATAATGAAGGTCAGTTTAGTTTTGGATGACAATATAAATAGCTGTCCACTATGCTGAGTGAAGTGGTCATGTCTCTGCTTTCAGAAATTTTTTCTTATTATAACCATCTACAGATTTTGATTGACTGTTTTCTGCAGTAAGTCGGGTTATTACGTATATTTGCATCAAGAAAAAGATTTGGGAATTAGTTGTTGTTTTCATATTACTGACCGTTATGACACCTGGTCCTCTCCTCGTGCAGCGAGGCCGGGGGGTTTTCTTCCTTCTTTTTCCCCTCCTTCGTTTAACCCATGTACTTATAAGGGTCATGTCTTCAAACACCTGAGGAGCTCGTATTAATTTCTTCCTCTTTATTTTCCCCGTACTCAATCCTTATCCCTTTCCTCCGTAAAGGTCTCGACCGAGACATGCTTTTCCTCATGTCATGTCGAATTATGTCAAAAAAAGAAGACAAAGTGATTGCTGGATGTGATGGAGGGAGGAGGGAGGGAAGGAGGGAGAAGTGGCTCATGCACACACCCTCAAGATTACTCGTGATTCATCATATCAGCCGTGACTCAGCTGACCTGCGTCAGTCTGGATGAGTTAAGGATTGGTGATGTTCGTTGTGTGTGTCTCTTAACTTACCTTAACTTGCCTGGTCCTCATAAGTCTTTTGTAAGTTTTGTTGTTATTGAGATATAACTGTGGTTATTGAACGCACACTGCTTGATGTAACTGCATGACAGACAGAGGGTCAAGGCCTTGGAAGGTGAATGTCACTTTCCACAACCGTAAGGTGAGGAGATTCTGACGTGTGCGGGGAGAGTGGACCATTGTCCGGCTATGTATATTCCTGGGTGATGACTGCCCGCGGAACAGGACGTAGGAGACGCGTCACAAGGGGTGTCCTGAATGGAAATACCTGCACCGCGCTACACTCATACCTCGTAGTTAGATTTTCTTCTGTTGACGTGTGATTGATTATTATTAATAGGTCCTATATTATATTTCATTGTAGATATTCATGGGATCAGCTCGTCGAGTGTCGCGCTGCTTTTTTTAGAGGAACTAGGGCGGGTGGGGGTGCCGTAGGGTCCCCTCCAGCTTCTGTATATAGTCAGGCCAGGCAGATTTAGGTGCGTCCGTGTGTACGTCCGCTGCAGAAGATGGAAATGTCCAGGTTCCTCCCTCGTCATATGGCACTACTAGGCAGTGGTGTATGGTTCTCTGTGTGTACTGGGGAAAAGTTCGTGTTTGTAAAGAGCGGTATAATGGATCCTACGTAATTTACGCGTTATAGGTCGAGAGTCTTGTCCTGGGTGACGATTAATAACGTCTGCTGCGCCTGGCAGATACACACACATACTCTGCTCTGTGCGTCAGTTGCTGGTGTGTGAGGAGGAACTGGAGTGATGGTGGGGAGTGGAAACAGTGTGGGAAGCGCCGTACTCTCGCCGGGGTTGTGCACAACATTTACTGTTACAATCGTCTGTCTCAGTGCGCACACGTCGTATTACAATGCCTGCCGGGGGCTTATATCCCGCTAGGCAGCGCCTGCTGTACACCTCACAGTCACCCACACTACCCTCTCGTGTACTCTCATGTTGGGTGATGCCGCGCCAGACACGAGGAAATTTTGTGCAAGGAAATGGCTGTGTAAAATTTCGCCATCATTACGCTCATCACAGTCATATTATGACAGTCATGTAAGTCGGTCTCCATTCCTTTCCCGCTAACGATGATACCGTATCATTACTGTCGTAAGAGCGATCACTGGTCGGGGTCCGTCACGACGCTGCCTGAGGGCGAGGTTAACGCTACGCGTCGTGCCCAGTGAACAGGAGTCGGAATAGGTTACCTTGAGGCAGACTAGAGACCTCTGGTGATGCCTCATGTGGAGTATCCTGCGGGAACGTGAAGTAGTAAACGGACAGAGAAAACAGGTTAGTTGTGAGGTTAGAGAGAGAGAGAGAGAGAGTGGAGTGGGTGGGCGGAGGGTTCGACAGGTCGTGCGAGAGACTGGTGAGCGAGGGGAAGACACCTGCCTGATGCGCTGCCATAGAGAACGTTCTCACTGGAAGTAATCTGTATTGAATGGAAGGCAGGGATTTACCTCGTTGTGTTCCTAACGCTCTGGCTGTGAAGTGTGGTAAAGAAATATCACAGCAGATGCAGTAGATAGAGCTACAGTAGGTGTGTTGTACGGTACAGAGAACAACAACAGATGCATAGTAAGGTACAAAGAGCAACAGAAGGTTTGTTGTTGGTTACAGAGAGCTTTAGCAGGTGACGTACAATACACAGATGCAACAGAGTGTCTTAATTCTCTGTTGCATGCATGAAATAACATTATCATTTACAGATGTCCAGTTGCCTCGATCCTACTGTATACCATTTTCATTTTGATCAGGTAAACCGTCTTGGTTTGTTGAGCTGCTTCCACCGTTTTGGTCGCCGCCTCAGGAGCTGCTGCTGAGGGGAAACTGAGGACTTGGAAAGTGATAGCCGGTGTTATCATAATACGTCATCACTGATTCATGTTGTTTTTCTTCCACAGACGAGCGGGACGCAATCCAGAAGAAGACCTTCACAAAATGGGTGAACAAACATTTGAAAAAGGTAAGTACTGTGCCACGTTGGGGGGAATGAGAGTGAATGCCTTGTGGGGTAGGAGTGAGCTGTGGGTCATTGGAGAGTGATGTGCAATGGACACTAACTGACTCGTCTACCATCATCATATCATACAAGACTGCCCATATATATATATATATATATATATATATATATATATATATATATATATATAATGTATGTATGTATGTATGTATTATTTACATATGTAGGTGTTATTGGACTCCGCCTGCATGAGGCTGTACCGTAAGTGAAAAGTCACTTTGGCGAGGCATCGTCATCATGAGCTGTCTCGCCAGAGAGCTTGCTTTTTCCAGAGGAGTCCATCACTTCTCTGTCGCTGGAAGTAGCGCAGTCTTCGAGATGCAGGAACTCCTGGGAAAGGGATCCTTAGGGGCTATTAAATTAAGATAGTAAATATATATGTGGGTATGGATCCACGTACAGGATGTGAAGACATCATGACATTGTAGGTACCCTTGCCAGTTTGCCCACGTTTCAATGCGAGGGCAGACTTTGTCAGCAGAATTACTCTCCCGCAGACCTGCATCATTATGTACTTACTATCCTAATGTCAAAGAATCCAGCAGAGATGATTCCTACAGTACAAAATATGTGTAAGCTTTTCATCCATAATGATGCGAAACTTGAGGAGTCTCCTGACGTACCGTAAATTGGGCCACTCATCCTGTAATTTATGTAATCGGTGTGGCCCCAGTTTCTGGACCTATCGTGCATTTTGTGTTTTATTTCGCTGCCCTCAGGACACAGAGGGAGCGCTCATTGCGGATGTTAAGTAGAGCGAAGGGAGTAAGTTGGTGAGGGTGTGTGAAGGGGTGTGGTATGGTGAAGGAAATGTGTTAAGGGGTGTGGTAGCGTGTAGGGAGTGTGTGGAGGGATGTGGTGGTGTCGGGAGTGTGTGAATGGACTTGGGGCGGTGTGTGTGTGTGAGGTGGGGATGGAGCGAGTGTCATTTGTGACAGTAGCAGTAGCCAAGAATCAGTTTTTTCGTTTTATACATTCATTTGTTAACCTTTTTATGACAAGAGCTCCAGTCACTGGCAGACGTTTTCTTAGAGGCCAGGCCTTGAATGGAAAAAGATGAAGAAATAGAGAAAAATTGGAAGATATTGTCTGAGAGATAGTACAAGAGGACAGTTATTTTAAATAGAATTTGTTTTGATAATATTTTGAAAATGTTCTACTTTTAGGATGTAGAGGTAACAATTAAACAACAGCCAGTTTGAAGTAGTCGTTGCAAGTTCATATGTAACCGGAACAAAACCTGAGAATGTTAGCACTGTCTTAAGCAAGTTGATGCATCACACGACAGGGGTCATTATAACATGACAGACGTCCCACGTGGAGCGGCTTGTGCCCGCTGCCCTGCCCTCCCATCCTACCACAAGAACCACCACTGTCAGGCGTTGCTTCCTTCTCCTTGTGGCGGACCTTCAAGAGTAATTTTTCAGAGGGATAACGTTCTTTATCTGACTACAGTGATGATTCGTAAAAGTACCCTCGGCTTTTTCTCGACTCACGTAGACTACAGTTGGCACAATATCCCGGCAGATAGAGGTAGGTATTCGGGGCAACGCAGAAGAAACTCCAGTGGTATTAAGTCCACCTAGTCCCTGTATTTGGAGTGAAACTCGAGTTTATGGCTCCGTTGCGATCACCTGTGGATCCGTACCCGATTTTTTCCGTCTCCATCACTCGGGAACGGGATCATTAGCTCAGGCCGGGATTATAGGATTTACATTCCGTCGCAGTCTGTCGCAAACATAGCAAGAACGAGCTATCATTTTAGAAGCTACGGTGTAATTAGCCTCACTGGGATGTCTCTGTTGTGTGGGTCGATGACCGCGCCTGACACCATGACTGTTTATGGCCAGGTATACTGTCGTTGACGCGGGTCACTCCTCAGGGACAGAGAAACTTATGCTGACACAGATAAACTGCCAGACTTGTTGTGAGGTTTGGCACCATTGATGTGGACAGATGCCCTTCACACACATCCCTGTGGCACAGCTGTCGTGGGAGGTTGGAGTAAAGAGAATGAAACATGGCTCCCTGTTGGGGTTTCGTTATATGGAATATGAAAAGCGCTGTGATTCTTGACACTGAAGGCCAAGTGCTTGATACGTCCTCTCTGTTTCTTGAGGATTTAGAATTCGGGGAGACGGTCAGGCAAGGAAACCTACACACGACTCGGGGGAAACAGTGCCAGAGAACCCATACAGAGGTGGTTGTGAGTTCCTGGGGATCGTTGAACTAGACTAGTGTATTTGGAAGACGTGTGGACCAGTGCGAGTTCCAGATTGTTTTCGTGTGTGTGTGTGTGTGTTCGAGGGCGAGGTGCCGCGGCGGCTGTGGTGGCGGAGGCGTGGGCCCAGGGGTCACAACCCGGCCTAGCCAACGGCGTCCCCCGACCCCTCCCGCCAGGATGGATTTTTCGCCCCGTCCTCAAGGTTAGGGATGCGAATGAATCGGGTACGAGCGAGGCCTCTGCCCTACCTGCTTCCAGGCCCGCGTGGGCGGCTCTGTGGGGAGAGAGGGAACCGCTTTGTAATACGAAGGAGACGGGGTTATGATGTCAGGAACAACCGAATGGAGCGTTGTAAACACATATAGAGGGAGGACGGCTGGTGTATGACGTGATAAGAATAATACTCGTGGAATGAAGGGAATGTCAGAAGTATCCTTTCCTAGAAAATATGAATATGACGTTAAATCTCTATTTTAATTAAGGCCCGGCCTTTATGTGAACCTTTGCACGTGACTGGAGCCTTCAACATAAAATAAAAAAAAAAAAGCTGAATCATATGAGAGGGCAGGACGGCGGAGATGGTCACTCTGGCGTGTTACACGTTAGCACAGATACTTAGAGAATGGGTGTCTAAGAATAACCTCTGCATGGAGACCTGGACAAAGTGTGTGGGACTGACCGTGTCAGCAATATTCAGACATTACGTAATACACTACAGCTGCCAATGGATCCCCTGTGACGTAAACATGACGTGGGCACGGGGGAAATGTGTTGATGGCTGAATCATGTGCGATACCTGACCCTTGTCGTCATCTCCTGCTGCTTGTGGCTCAGTTGTTGACCCCACGATACGGCGTTTGTTTAATTAAATTGATCAGAGTCATCGTATTAACAAGGCCTGGCAGTGATATAAAAAGTGGCTACTGTCGTGAGAAATATGGTTAATATAGAGGTAGGAATCATGAGGTTGCGAATGTTGGTAGTCATTTGACAGTGGTGTTATAGTGACCAGTAACCCGGTACGTGGGAGGTTGTGGGGGCTCCTTACTGGACCCCCTGACGCAGTATGTCCGCTGCCTTTTATGGGCACGACGAATGCAGACGCGCGTGATGTGTTATATGTATGGGTAGGTGCCGTGTGCTGATGTACTGTGTGTATGACCCAGCTTGACCACTTGATTGTAAACTAACCCGTGACACCGACGGACGCGTACCGCAGACTGTTGTGGTCTGCCACAAGACAGACTGAGTGACTTGTAGATCTGAGGTTTGCCTGACTTCTCGTTGCCTGGTGACAAGGCACGCTTGT
Source organism: Panulirus argus (assembly GCA_038088735.1). Classification (NCBI taxonomy): domain Eukaryota; kingdom Metazoa; phylum Arthropoda; class Malacostraca; order Decapoda; family Palinuridae; genus Panulirus; species Panulirus argus. The sequence goes on along the minus strand of JAYMFT010057327.1, from coordinate 4,921 downwards.
CTCGCATGTCTTGGTCAGGCCTCTTGATCTGTGACTGGTCTCACGTACCCCCAGGTCATCCGATTCTACCTGATCTGCGGCATATACCCTGGTCATCATCAGACTCTACCTGACCTGACTGGTGGACTCGTGTACCCTAGCCATCCGACTTTACTCGACCTGACCTGTCGCCTGTACCCTGGTCATCCAGCTCTGCCCGTCCTCAACAGACCCGTCTGCGGTACGTACCCTTGCGAAAATGTCACAAAGTCTGGATCTGAAGAGGCACGTTGCTCTTGCCCAGGTAACCTGGTTCGACCTGGTCAGACGCGTCGCGCGTGGCCTAGTGACCCGATACACGGTGCTGGCTGACCCCCTCGGTGAGTGATGTGGCGATTCGGCCTAACAATAATCTGTCGTTAAATCAAAGGCTGCGCCGAAGTTAGTTAAAACAGGGTTGAAGGTTTGGTGTGGGCAGAGTGACGCCAGTTGCCTCGGGGAAAGAGCAAATAGGTAAACATGCAAACACACACACATTTGAGTGTGTGTATGTGTTGACGTGGAACATACATTCATATGGAATATCAGTCCATTGACTTCCAAGTTTAACATGATCCAGTTTACTGAAGAACCGAAAGATTTACTTCATCCGCTGCAGGAGTGTATAGTGAGGGAGGGAGGAGGAAGAGGAGGTAGATAAGAGGCGTGAAGGGATGGATTAGTGTACTGTTGTGTTAGTGTTGGAGGGGCGGGGGTGCAGGAAGGGAGGGCCGCTCTCACCTGTAATTAAGGCTTGGCTCTCCACCATCCACCTGCCTCCACGCCTCAGTTTTCCACAGCACGGGCCAGACAGTGCCTTACGTAAAGCTGTATCTCGCAGTGACTATATCTGCTGATGCAGTGCTAGGGACGCTATGCGAGCCGCGGGTGACTGACTGAGCCTGTGACACGAGTGGTCGTCGGCCCGACCTGGCAGGAGACGGAAGTTTATTTTGATGGCTGTTCTTACAGTGTTGTTGGCAGCCGCGGCTCTCACCCGGCGGGGAAACACCAGTGTACACTGTAGATGCCCCGCCCGCTGTACACCGTCCCCACGCGCCTCTGGTCTCTGTGCCTGTGGTGTGGGCCTTAACCTCTGCGGTCGTATGCAAATGACCAGTAGATTAACGCTGCTTCTACCGAGCTGTTTGCCAGTGTTGACACGGCAAACGGTCACTGCTTTCACAGGCACTTAGCTCGCCATACTGACAGTTGTATTACGTTTCTTGCAAAAGTAATTTGAAAACGTTGCTTACTAAAGTAACTTTCCGACGTTACTTGCTAACGTTTCTTGATAAAGTAACGTGCTAGCTTTACTTGCCAAGGTAACTTTTTAACATTAGTTGAATAAGTAAGTTGTTAACGTTACTTGCTAACTTTTCTTGCGAAAATAGATTGTTAACATTACTTGATGAATTAATTTGTTAACGTTTCTTGATAATAACTTGTTACCGCTACGGGATAAGGGCACTTGCTGACGTCACATGCTACAGTTCTGTTAGTTCATGTGAACTCTGCGAGTACCTGGGAGAGTAAGTAATGTGTGAGACACACGACCTCTGACCCCAGATTAGTTCTTTGTTACCCTCTGGGAAATATCACCTTCCCAAGTGTAATTCACTAATACTGCACTGCCGTTTTGATGGTTTTCGCAAAGGTCAACATGTGCCAGTCACCAGAGCTGCGAGGAACAGTTCCGTGGCCAGCGTGTGGTCCCAACCAACACATGGCCAGTATTTACAGTTCATTACTCTGGGTCGGGGTTGGACGGGCGCCGCCCTCCGCCCAGCCTGGCCCGCTAATCAACAGCAGCTGACTGTCAACACGCTCCTGATACCATTATCCTTAATCATAATCCTGTAGCAGTGTGTCGGGGTGAGGGAGGGAGGGAGGGGATATTATGTTCTAAAAAGATAATGGGACTGTTTTCCTTGCCTGTGGAGGCAGGTGAAGGGTGCCTTCACGTGCAGCGAGAGCGGGGTGAGGAGGAAGGCCAGGTTGTGAGGACCAGGAAATGGAGGCCAGTGTGTAGGGGGGACAGGATATGAGGGTCAGGGAGTGAGGGCCAGGAAGGATGGCAAGGGAGGAGAATCACCGAGTGAGGGCTAGGGAGGAGGACCAGGGAGTGGTGACCAGGAGGGAGGGCAAGAGAGGAGGACCAGGGAGTGAGGGCCAGGGAGGAAGACCAGGGAGTGTGAGGGCTACGGGAGTGGGCCAGGGTGGAGGGTCAGGGAGTAAGGGCCAACGCTCGTGTCGACTCCTAATTGGTTCTGTGTTGTTTATATCCTTTACTTGAATCATGACGTCATGGCGCGTCTGTCTCCCGGGTTAGGTGGCGGGGACGCGACGGCCGACGTTATTTTTACGGCATGACACAAAGGCGGGGCAGTTTTCCTAGAAGGTGTGTGTCGCGGGTTTATATAATGTCTGTCATCCTTTCTCCAGGCTTTATGAGGTGTTTATGTGAGGCGACACTTATCTGCACTGATGAATTGTGTACATTGTGCGTTGCTGCTGCCTGTCTGCTCCTGTCATCCTCGTGGCTCCACTGGAGTGGACTGATGAAGCTTTACATTCGAGTCTAGTTCACTGTGCGAGATGTATAGTGTGGCTACATGGCTGTGAATCTCGTCATAACACACATGATGACAGAGTCTAAATCTGCACTGATTTTGTGTGTGGCAGGATGGAGACTGATGGAGAACACAGGAGGTGAGGGAACGGCCCTGGTAGTGCATCATAGTACATGGGAAAGCCAGATGATAGAGGACGTGGTGGTCTGTCATGAGGTCATCCGATGGAGAACAAACAGTTTTGCTGGGGAAGAGTAACGGGATCCAACGTCCATGATGGAGATTGAGACGGCATGGTGGTAAATCATAAGGCATTCTTCGCCCGCTAAGACGCCTTGAGTCATACAGAAGGACCAGGGAGCTGCAGTCTGAAGCATTAGGATCGTTTCAGGTTCAAGAAACGTCCGTATGGAAATTACTGTACTAGATGATGTGACATTGTGGCTACTAGAACACTGCCGGTGACCCATAAGCCTGAACATTCCAAGTGTCGGCTCTGCCCATCATTCGAAGACACATGCGTGAACATTATACGATCGAGTTTACTAAAATTAGTGCTTTTAGACCTCTAGGACTATTGTTTCGAGAAATTTATTACTCTTTCCCGGAGAATAGTATTCTTGAGGATATTATTGCGCTATGCAAAGCATTTGCCTTGCCCCGAGCTATAGAGACGTCATGATACATGTGCACTCGTCGATCATTTAATTTTCCTTATGCAATGATCAGTATCACATTATATTCTGTAAATTATTTATCCACTCTACATTTGATGTAACCTAAACTTCCTTGCGAACCTCCCTAAGTTTTAACGTGGGTTCTCTTCCCCTTCTAGTGTAGTGCGTGTACTTACACCCAGACGGATTCTGTGTGTGTACTGAAAATGTTAAAATCATATGCATTTTCACATGTAGCAGTATCCTGTAAGTTATCGATGTGCCCTTAACTTCCCGTTGAACCTCTGTACATTGGACGTGGTATGTTTACCCGATGTGATGAGTTTTCACTGTCCATTTTATTGTTTGCTTTTGTTTCCAACTGAATCCTTTTCTGACGGGACGAGGACCACATTGGTCCTTCGGCCCACGCGGGCCCACCTGTCACCCTCCTTTGCAGATGTGCGCGCTGCCCTTGTCTCCCTCTAACCCAAGCCGTGTACCCTTGATCCATGCTGTCATTGACATGCTTAGTCTGTGATATTTTGAAAAATAAAGACTTCATATTCGAGCATTCTCGTCAGTCCTGAGTAATGATAGTTATGACGGAGCACCTAGGAGTATGGTGAGAATATGGTGCCTTTGACTGTTTGTGGGAAGGGGTGACAGGAAAAGACTGTCTGATGTAATTTCAATCGCTGGATATTCTGGGGAAGATGTATAGTAGTCGTTGATTTCAAAAGGTGCGACTTACATTGTAATTTCTCAACAGGTTTATTTACTGGTGGAAAGGAGAGTGATAACGAAGGGAAGGGAGGGTAAGGGTAGGCCATTCCTACTGAAGGGATGAGGGAGGTTAATCATTGGGTAGGAGTTCCAGTGGAGGAGGGAGGGAAGGCAAGGTATAATATTGGAGTCATAGGGGAGGGTGAAATGGAGGGCAGAGAGACAGGAAGAAGGGTAATAATGTTGATTACTGAGAGAGAGAGAGAGAGAGAGAGAGAGAGAGAGACAAACAGACAGACGGAGATTGTAACGACGTTGGAGGAGGGAGGCAGACCAGGTCGTCCGCAGTGAACCACACTAATAGTGTACCCTATTTGGCCAGCAAACCTCAGTCCTGCCCAGCCCGCCCCTCCCTGGAGCCCTCTGCTCTTCCCCTCCCCACTACATTCCTCACCCACAACCCACACCTCCTTCAGCACGTGTAGCCCCTTCATCACTGATTAATCAAACGCAGCAAATAATGGACTTTGAATGTGGAATGCTAACATAATATCCATCAGTTGCGTCAAAGTGAATATTCGTCCTCCTTAAACGAGATTTCGTTGACCGAAGCGTATTATGAACCTGGTTGCCAGTGGTCGTTGTCAGCTCGGCCAGACCTTGCTTGACTGAAGCACCAGGCGCTTTGCAGGCTTCACCATGAGACTATGCTGGTGAGGTGTTTCGCACACCGCTGCTCTTTAGCGTCTGTACGAAGGCAGGCCTGAGGCCACTGTGGACAAAACCTTAAGCAGTTGATACTTAAGTAGAGTTCATGAATTGTGCAGTATGGTGCATGGTTCGTATTCTTAGAATTACAAGTATGACCATAAGCATCTCATATATATATATATATATATATATATATATATATATATATATATATATATATATATATATATATATATA
>JAYMFT010057316.1:0-15040 GCA_038088735.1 Panulirus argus | reverse complement strand
TCTTCACCATTTCCATTCACAACACTGAATACCCCATGTGCACCAATTATACTCTCAACTGCCACATTACTCACCTTCGCATTTAGTTCACCCATCACTAACACCTGGTCTCATGCACCAAAACTGCTGACACACTCATTCATCTGCTCCCAAAAGTTTTGCCTCTCGAGATCTTTCTTCTCATGACCAGGTGCATAAGCACTAATGATCACCCATCTCTCATTATATACCCTTCTATTATCAGTAATAGACATATGCATCAACTATTACAATGCTTTTTCTATTGCAGATAAATGACCAGATTTTCAACATCTTATTGTATCATGAATTCATTATATCACTATTGTATATATGTACATACTGCTTTCTAACACTGAAAAACAGCTAATGATATCAATGATTAGGTGTATACCACATCAGAGGGCAAGTTATAATTTTTTATATTTTATATCTAAATCTGCAAGAGAAAAAGAATTAGGGACTGAAAATCTTTCCTCCTAATGGAAAACAAGTTATTTTGCAACAATTACTGAAATTCAATAGGCAATATTTTTCATCACACAACAGTGACATCAATCAAACCTTCAGATAAAGTCTTTCATTATGAAACTTAAACAACAGATGATTCTTGTAAAACAAATTCTAAGTTGAGCTCACTGTGTAATGGGGATTCCCTTTCAAAAATGATCCATAGTTTTTTCATTATCAATGTACTGTATCACCTGACTTCTTACCAATGATGGGATCAACTCTTTCCTCCAGGTAAGCTTCGAAAAGTCTGTCCTGCAGCTCAGTATATGTGTGACTTGCTTGCTCTACTGCCTCTTTGACCTGATGGATATTAACAAGCTAAAATTTATATTTCTCAGTGCAGGTGGCTATTTCACAATTATGTAAACTATGGTACATTTTACCTTCTTGTCATACAGTGTGGGTTTTAGCAATATCCTACTAGTTTTGAAATTTTAAGCAACTCGTATCCATCAATTATTTTCAGTATCAGGTAGTGTAACAGTGATTAATGTTATTGTGGGAAATGGGCACAGATGACTTCATTTCTAAAAATATGCTGTTTCATGGACAAAATTTTCAAATTAATACCAGCAAACATACAAGTGATAGGTAGAAAGGACGGGAATTGTATATATTTCAAAGTAAGGTATTTATGTTCGACATGAATGAGACAAAGTTAGAGAAGTGGAGCAGTTGAAAGGAATGAAGTCTGTAAGATAAGGCTTGTTAGACAATACAGACAGCATCGTAACAGAAGGTGTGGGAATTATGCCAAAAGATAAGTGGCTCAAAAAGATGATGGACTCTAGATATGTAGGCCCCAAGTTCATTTAAGCTACAAATATGTGTGACAGATTTAAAATAAATGTAATAGCTGAATTTTGCCATTATGAAGCAGAGGCACTGTTAAGGTTACTTTCTGAAAAGAATTGAAAAGAGCATATGATGTAAGTGACCTGGGAAAGAAAATGTCATTCTGGAAGACAAGAGTGGATGAGGAGGAGCCAGTGTAGAAGAAAGATAAGTACGGGCAGGTGTGAGGTCCCAGGTGAAAATAACAATTGTAGAAGGGCATGTGGGATGTGTACAGCTGTGGGTATGAACACTGAAAACACATAGTCAACACAAGCTCATAAATATATGAGTCTATTTATTTAGTGGGAAATGTAATTTGTCAAGCCACAGGCACAGATAGGTGTCTGAGAAGGAGGGTGGCCAGATGCAGTATTGAAATGTCAGATATTGAATAAAACAATGTATTGTGTGTGCTATACTGTTATCCTCTAAATGTGAAGGAAATATATATCATGCTCATATAACTATGGACTACTCTAACAGAGTCATATGAGGGCAGACCACAGTAAGTTATAATGTGTATACACTCCAAGAAACAGGTTGGGGTTGAGGTTGACATCAAGAGTATGAACTTTGATCAGAGAACACAGTAGAAAAGAGACAATACCATTATATTTAATAATCTGAATGTTAATGACAGCAAATAGGAAATATCAGCATACTCAAATTATGAATCAATGCTTACTTAGCATGATGGTATGGTGGTGTTGGCCCTAGAAGTTGGTGCATTCTCACCCACCCCTGTCCCCAGCTTAACCCAACCACCACCCTGGTCTCCTTACAACATACCTTGCAATCACCACCACTGTCCAGCAGATAGCACATAAGAGCAAATAACCTTATAGTTCATAATGTTAATGTTGACTCTAAGCAAACAAGAAATATCAGTATTCATTGAAGTAAGATTTGTCTAATAACACCACTATGGTGTTATCAAACACCATTTTCCCCCTTCCCCTATTCACAGTATAGGGATCACTTCACACCTCTAACCCTCCACTTCAAAGTCTCCTGACATACCACCTTGTAAAGAATGCCATTAACCAGCATATAGTAAATTTGAGGCAATAACATTATGCTTGATAATCTTAATGAAAACTATGGCCAATCAGGATATATCTGTATTCACAGAAGAGGGCTGCCTACTTAAACTTAAAAACTCAGTCTAGCATATTAAGAGGTTGTTCCATGTATTTTTGATGTCCATATACTTCGATGTATACAAACACATTGCTGCATATCTCACAAAACATGCCAACCATTGTATCAGGTGAATATAGGCAACTATACACTAATACCCTAATTAGTGCTCAGGATACATTCCTGGAAAATGGAGCACAAAGCAAAAGAGCTCTCTATTAGGTTATTATACCATGGCATATATACATATTTTTTTCTCATACTGAAGGCTCCAGTCACAAACAAAAGTTTATGTCAAGGCTGGGCCTTACTTGAAATATAGAGAGGATTATGAAAGGAAAAAGAAGAGACAAGGGAAAGTACTTACAAATTTTGGATGATGTGAAAAACCTGTGATTCAAAATATGCTAGGTCATAGTTATTGGGAAAAACATGAGATGGTAGAGAGTTCCAAAGCTTTGAGGAGAAGAGAAAGGAACAGTTAATAAAGCAGCGCCAAGGCCACACAGTAATCATGAGGTGCATCAACTTGCTGTGTATTGTTTGGTCTAGCTAGTGATGGGCTAAACAAGCAGCCAGCTCTCGGGAGAAAAAATAAAAGTAATGTCTATAGAAGAGGAAAAGTGAACCAACATTGCAACATAGAGCAAGATGGTCAAGTTTGGAAGTTATCCTGGGAGAGTTTATAAGTTGGACTATGAGAGCAGTACTCCATACAAGGACGAATCAATCCTTTGTAGAAACAGAGCAACTGTTCAAAAGATAAGAAGTTTCGACATCTAAACAGGACACCCAGTTTCATGGAAACAGACTTAGCTATTCCCATCATATGAGGATCCCAAGAAAGAATGAATATCACAGTAATACCAATTATGTTCATTGAGTCAAGAGGTGGATTTACAGAACTGTCAAAGGAGAGATGAGAGTTGTGAAGAGTTTTTGATAAAGGGATGGTAGAAACTAGGTCTTGGAGGCATTAAACTTAACTAGACTTTGTCTACACCACTGAGATATCCTGTCTGAGTTTACTGAGGAAGCTCTGTCAAGACAAGATGCAGATCGAGTGAGAGAAGAAGGATGTGGAGGAATGCAATGTTGAGTCATTAGCATATAAGTGCATTTGATTACCTGTGGAAGAGAGGAGTTTGTTGAAAAAAAAAGGATAAAAAGTGTAGGGGACAGGACAGGACCTTGAGGGCTGCTGATAAAGAAAGGGGGGAGGTTGATCCACCAACAACCACAGAGATAGAGCAGCAGGTGAGGATGCTAGAAATGAAGGAGCAAAGTAAGGGAAGGAAGGCACAAGAGAAGACCTTAGAGATGAAACCCCAATGCCACACCCCGTCAAAACCTTTGGATATTGTATAGATGTGAAAAGTTAGAGAGAAGCAATGTGAAAAGCTAGTGGTGTATAATGTAAAAAGTCAGAGAAAAGTGGCTATGATGCTGTATGATGAGAAAAAGTGACCCACTGAAAGTATTGTTCTATTCTAATGTCTTTAGTACATTCCATATGATTACAGTATATGTATGCCATTTATATCCATATGTACATGTAACATATTTTACTTAAAAAACCCTGCATTCTGTTGTCCAGTCTTAAAATCATGATACCTCAAATATCTAATAATTACTACCCGGCAACTCTGCTTTCCATTGCACTGAAAAAGCCCGCCAGTCATAGTCAGAGAGTAAACTTAGCCCGAGGCGGTTGCAGGCACTTCTGTTATTTCACGGCACCAGCCAACTTTGTACTTGCATTTGTGTCATGTCCTATCATCATTAAAACTCACTTGTACTCTGAGTTTCATAGAACCTACAGACAATAGAACACAGAAGATGGTGCAGTGAGTAGTGTAAACTCTACAAGTGAAAGTGCAAAGCGCCGGTCTGCCAACTTCAATGCCTCGCGGCCATTGTTCCTGTCTTCTATGCTTCAAGTCGTTGTCATGGATATTACAGTGACCTTACAGTGCTCGACAGTGATTGCGCAGTGTTCTAGTGCAGTGACAAGTGGCAGTGTTTGTGTGTTTTGTGTGGGGGATGTTCTAGAATCAGCACTGTACCGGCGCGACGCCATGAGGCCGCACAGTGGCTGTTCCTCCGACTCGCCAACCTCCCCGCCCCACCCACACACACACACGCACTTACTACATATTACGGAACAATTCATTCATTTCCTCTCGCCCTTCAGGCTACAGGGCGGATGTTTGCACTGTAATCTGTACTAGCACTGCATTGTTTGTAAGATCACCTTCCCACTGATACCAAACTTGACATGTCTACGCCTCAGGAAGACCATTTTCAAGCCCAGAGTGGTGACTTGAGTGATGATAGTGGTGACGACGGTGAGCCAAATGTCCTCAAGAGTGGTGAGGCTGGTGTACCCGTGTCCCTCCCACCCCCTCTCACGCCACACCCACCCGACACCTCACAGCACCGCCCAGGTAACCAGGAACTGCAATATTTAATCCACTACTTGCAAGTCATCCGTGTTTCTGACGAAGGAAAAAGACAAAAAGATGAAGAAGCACGACGAGCTGAGCTACAGGCACTTCGTCTACAGCTGGACCAACAGCGACAGCTGGAGAACCAGCGTTTCATGCAGCTGCTCAGAAAGGTAGCTCCCCTACAGCAAGCTCCCCAGGCCCCCCAGTTATAGCATCCCGTCACCCCGGAACAACAAATACCAGCTACTCCACAGTATTTGCCAGCCACCTCACCTGTACCAGCTGCTCAACAGTATTTGCCAGCTACAACGTCTGTACGAGCTGCTCAACAGTATTTGCCAGCCACCACGTCTTCACATTCAGGTCTTCCCACCACCTCAGCTGCTATGTTCACAAGTAAACCTACGACTCCTAGCCCATCACAGCTCCAGTCTGACATCACCTATCAGCTGTTTCGCCAGTGGCGCTGGATGTTTGAAGACTATGCTGTATTAGTAGGCCTTCACAACATATCTCCAGCTACTCAACACATCTACTTTCGGACCTGTGTCTCACTGGAAATTCAACGTCTCCTGCAACATACTCTGGCAATACCACCTTAGTCCTCCATGCCTGTGACCCAAGTTTTTGACATCTTAGAACAGCACTTCTGAAATATCCAGAACGAGGCTCTACGTCATTGGGAACTTCTCTCATGCAAGCAGGCACCTGGAGAGTCCTTCTCTGCTTATTACTCCCGTCTTAAGGACCTGGCAAAAGAAGTAGACCTGTGCATGGGTGACCCTGCCACCTGTGCATCGGCTCAAATCAAGATGATCCTTCTGATGGGCATACAAGAGGAAGAATTAGTGCAACGCCTCATCTCCCTTGACACCCACACATCTCTTGATGAATTCGTCACCTGCTGCAGAACTTTTGAGTCATCTAGAGCGGCTGCATCTGCCATTTCCGCCGCTCCCAGCCAACTCAATGTCATTTCTACCTACAAGAAAAACCAGCGTCGCCAGAAGACATCATCCACGACAACGCCTCAAAGTCAACAATCTCCAGCTTCAACAACGACACCACCCGCCGCCTCCTGCAGATCTTGTACCCGTCAGCACGCCACGGACCAGTGCCCGGCGAAAGATAACACCTGCCCTAATTGTGGTTTTAAGGATCACTGGCCCCGTACGCCCAGGTACCCAGCCACGGACTCTGAGTGTAAAACTGCCACAAGAAGGGCCATTTCACCTGATGCTGCCAGCCCTCCGGGAAGACTTCCACCACCCTGCCTAGTTCCGGTGGGCACTCCTCTCCACCGCCGCCCAGAAAGGCCACCAAATGATGCCAGGTGCATAGAGTGTCTACGGACAGGACCCCTCAGCCAGTTAAAGTCACCCTGTCCTACAACAAGAAGTTTTCCTCCCTGCTCACGCTACCTGACACCAGCGCTGATATCACGGTGATTGGCCCAAAGCATCTAGAATCCTTGGGCATCCCCAGGTGCAGCCTTTCACCCCACCTCTGACTGACGACATCACAGCGGATGGCTCCTCCATGGCTCAAGGTTTGGGATGCTTTCCAGCCACCCTCCAGCTCGGCCCTAAGTCCTGCAGGGCCACTGTTCATGTCCACGAGGGCACCCAGACACCGTTGCTCTCATGTGGCCACTGCCTGGACTTGGCCATCGTCCGTGATGTTGGAGAGCGTAGGGAAGTCTCGTATGGCCGCAACCTTCTCGGGGTCCACAGCGATGGCCTCTGGCGAGATATCATACCCACAGAAGCTGAGCTTGGTGGCGACAACCATGAACTTGTCCTTGTTTAAGGTTATGCTGCGGGCAAAACACCTGGAAAGCATCTGGAAGACTCGTCGGAGGTGGGTAGAGAGGTCATCGTCGAAGAGGAGGATGTCGTCCACTACTTTTACGCTGTTGGTGATGCCTTGCAAGGCCAGGCCCCGCAAAGACAGTAGGCATCACCCGTAGCAGCGAATCCCATCGGTCCTCTGCAGTGATGGTGGCGCCCATAAGGTGTGATGAACATTGTGAGGTGACGCTCCTCCTCTGCAAGGTTCATTTGCCAGTAGCCGTGCAACGCATCCGCCATGGTGAAGAACTCGGAGGACGGGGTGATGCTGCGGATGGCGTCAGCTGGTGTGGGCGATGGGTGGGTGGGTCTCGACACTTGGGAGTTAAGGTGCATGAGGTCCACCATGATGTGGACACTGTTGCCAGGCTTGGGAACTAAAACCATCGGGTGGCACCACTCGGACGGCTCATCACCAACGGATGAAATAATCCCCTGCCGCATTAGGGCATCGAGCTCCTCCTTGACCTGGTCCCGGTAAGCGAAGGGGATAGGTCTGGGGGTGTGGATTGCAAAGGGTGTCGCACCAGGCTCGAGGTGGACCCTCATAGGTGGGCCGGACATCTTTGTCAGTGGTGTCATCTGGAGGTCAGCCTTGGAGACAAGGACATCACTGAAGTGTCGCAGGAAGTATTCCTTGGCGGTGGCGGGGGACGACATTGCAGAGGCTGGCATCTGTTGAGTGCACCTGCTGACGTGAGTCACAGAGAGGATGGGCTTTGGGAAGTTGGCCGAGACAATGGCCAAGTCCAGGCAGTGGCCATATGAGAGCAACGGCGTCTGGATGCCCTCGTGGACATGAACAGTGGCCCTGCAGGATTTGGGGCCAAGCTGGAGGGTGGCTGGAAAGCATCCCAAACCCTGTGCCATGGAGGAGCCATCTGCTGTGATGACATCAGTCAGGGGTGGGGGTGCAAGCATGAGCAGGGAGGAAGACTTCGTGTCGTACGAGAGGGTGACTTTAACTGATTGAGGGGTCCTGTCCATAGACACTCTATGCACATGGCGTCATTTGGTGGCCTTTCTGGGCGGCAGTGGAGAGGAGTGCCCACCGGAACTAGGCAGGGTGATGGAAGTCTTGTCAGAGGACCGGCAGCATCTGGCGAAATGGCCCTTCTTGTGGCAGTTATTACAATCAGAGTCCGTGGTTGGGTACCTGGGCATACGGGGCCAGTGACCCTTAAAACCACAATTAGGGCAGGTGTTATCTTTTGCCAGGCACTGGTCCATGGCGTGCTGATGGATACAAGATCTGCAGGAGGCGGTGGGTGGTGTCGTCGTCGAAGCTGGAGATTGTTGACTTTGAGGCGTTGTCGTGGGTGATGTCTTCTGGCGACGCTGGTTATTCTTGTAGGTAGAAATGACATTGAGTTGGTTGGGAGCAGTGGAAATGGCAGATGCAGCCGCCCTAGATGACTCAAAAGTTCTGCAGCAGGTGACGAAGTCATCAAGAGATGTGTGGGTGTCGAGGGAAACAAGGCGTTGCACTAATTCTTCCTCTTGTATGCCCATCAGAAGGATCATCTTGATTTGAGCTGCTGCACAGGTGGCAGGGTCACCCGTGCACAGGTCTACTTCTTCTGCCAGGTCCTTAAGACGGGTGTAATAAGCAGAGAAGGACTCGCCAAGTGCCTGCTTGCATGAGAGAAGTTCCCGACGATGTAGAGCCTCGCTCTGAATATTTCGGAAGTGCTGTTGTAAGATGTCAAGAACTTGGGTCACAGGCATGGAGGACTCAGGTGGTATTGCCAGAATATGTTGCAGGAGACGTTGAATTTCCAGCGAGACACAGGTCCGAAAGTAGATGTGTTGAGTAGCTGGAGATAGGTTGTGAAGGCCTACTAATACAGCATAGTCTTCAAACATCCGGCACCACTGGCGAAACAGCTGATAGGTGACGTCAGACTGGAGCTGTGGTGGGCTAGGAATCGTAGGTTTACTTGTGAATGTAGCAGCTAAGGTGGTGGGAACACCTGAATGTGAAGACGTGGTGGCTGGCAAATACTGTTGAGCAGCTCGTACAGACATTGTGGCTGGCAAATACTGTTGAGCAGCTGGTACAGGTGAGGTGGCTGGCAAATAATGTGGAGTAGCTGGTATTTGTTGTTCTGGGGTGACGGGCTGCTGTACCTGGGGGGGCTGGGGAGCTTGCTGTAGGGGAGCTACCATGCTGAGCAGCTGCATGAAATGCTGGTTCTCCAGCTGTTGCTGTTGGTCCAGCTGTAGACGAAGTGCCTGTAGCTCAGCTCGTCGTGCTTCTTCATCATTTTGTGTTCTTTCTTCATCAGAAACACGGGTGACTTGCAAGTAGTGGATTAAATATTGCAGTTCCTGGTTACCTGGGCGGTACTGCGAGGTATCGGGTGGGTGTGGCGTGAGAGGGAGGGGGGGAGGGATGCGGGTGCACCAGCCTCACCACTATCTAGTTAGATAAAGAGGCGAAATACTTTTTCTTCAACAGTACAGTTAACATATGGAATGATTTACCAATAAGAGTGGTTGAAAAGAGTACCATAGATAAGTTTAAGAATAAACTTGATTTAAATATTTCACTTTGAATCCATGACTGACAGTATTTGTGCCTCCTTAACTACATGAGAAGTTTAATAATATTTTTCTGTTTTCAATACGTATATATTTCAACTCATTCCACCCTGATTTCTGATATTCATATCTCCTCCACTATCACAAACATGCTCAAAGGGACCCAATGGTCTGTTTTTGTTTGAATTCCTTTGTATTCCTTTGTACAAGTAGAAATGGGGGCTGATGTGCTGGAAATGAAATGTTTGAGAAAAATATATGGTGTGAGGAGGGGCTGATCAAATAAAAAATGACAGGGTAAAAGAGGGGTACAATAGTAACAAGAGTATGTATGAGAAAGCAGATGTGGGTGTGCTAAAATCAATTGGACATACAAACTGGATTAGCGGAGAGGATGACTAAGAAGGTAAACATGTCAGAAATGAGGAAACAAAGAGAGAGAGGAAACCAAGGAGGTGAAAGAATGAAGTGAATGAGGCCTTGAATGTCTGGGATCTAAACATGCAGGAGGGGTGTAAGGTGTACAAGGGATAAAGCGAATTGGAGCAATATGGTATATCAAACGTGAAGTGTTTTCTATGGGCTGAGCAAGCATATAAACTGGTCAGTGAAAACCAAAGAAAGGTCTATGGGGCCTGGTTGTAGATGGGGGATCTATTTTCAGTGCATTCTACATGCCTGATAGAGTGGATGCAAGTAAATGAGACTATTTCTTCATCAGTTCCTGGCTCTACCCCACTGATACAGGAAACAGTAAACAAATATGAATAAAAACTAAAAATAAATGTTTCTTTAACCTAAAAATAAGTTTTCATTGGTTGCTGTTGTACTTGGGGAAATTAGAGCAAACATGCATGTTGTACACCTATGATGACATATATACAAGTGAATGATGCAGGTGATATTTTTCCATCTATAGTAGGAGAATGCTGGAGACATCTATGGATAAATGGTGAAATTTATCATTAGCTGAGCATCCAAATGAGGGCAGGAACCATTCAACTAACAACTGAAGATAATAACAGTGTATCAAGCATTGTCAGTGGACGATTATAGCAGTTTAAGGGTTGATGGACAGTTAAACCAGTTGGGAGATTAACTGAACATCAAGTAAGTAAGCATCTATTGAATTAAATTTCTTCAGTACAACCTCAGGCATTAAAGATATAACGATAAGGAATTAGTGCACTATGATAGTAATTCACACAAAAATAATCATTTTCTTTTCAGATAACTTGTAACTTTTAAATAGGAACTAACTGCATAAAAATGTATATGCAACAATATTATTACTAAATTGCTAGAATTTTTCTTCTCTTACCTTCTTACTACCTTTAGGCTTGGGACTTTTTGTTTTGTCCAATTTGGAGACCTTGGGAGTGCCTCGCTTATTAAACAATTTTTCACGGTTTTTCCTCAGCGTTTCTTCATCCAATACACTGGAATTCTCCTCTCCCATCGGTATATGCCCAATCTTTCAGTGAAAAATGCAATGCAATGGGGTTATTTGTTCTAACATCTCAATTAATAACACTGCTATCTTCATCACAAGCAATTTCTCAAATCTACAAAGGTGTAACAGGCCAACTAACAATGAACTTATTCAACTAAAGGCCTTATCAAAGTACAAGATGCAACAAGACTGAAATAAGTCACAACAAATATCAAATTTTGCATTAAACCAAGTAAACCTTTGATCAACTTACCTCCTCCACATCACCAATTGAGATATCAACTGTTTCTTCTTCCTCTTCTTCCACTTCAGCATGACTTTCTTTACCTTAATAAATAAAAGACACATTAGCTTCACACAAACTTTAACCAATACAGCTAACTAAATAGAACTTGCCTCATCCTTCCTAAGCATAATTACCATTTCTTATATGTTTTTTCATACTTGTTCATCATTTCCTGCATTGGCAAAGTAGTATCAGGAACAGAAGAAATGGCTTCATTCACTCACATCCATTCTCTAGCTCTAGCTGTTAGGTCTAATGCATCAAACAACAGCCCTCTAGCCACAAACGAGCCCCACTAACCTTTCCATGGTTTCCCCTAACCACTCCATAAACCATGGTTCAGTCCAATGACAACATGTCACCCCATGTAACCCACATCACTCTAATTCATTCTATCTCATTCATGCCTTCCATCCTCGAACATGATCAGGCCCCAAGCATTCAAACTCATTCATTGAAATCTTTATTTTTTCATATTTGCTTGCTGTTTCCCATGTTAGCAAAGCAACACCAAGAACAGACAAAGAAAAGGCCTCATCCCTTACATCCATTCTCTAGTTGTCATGTCACTGAAACCACAGCCCCCTAAACACAACCATGCCCTACAGATCTTACCATGGTTTACCCCAGCTGCTTCATGTGCCTTGATCCACTTCACTAACAACAAACTGCCCCCAGTATAACACATCACTCCAATTCACTGTCTCATACACACATTTCATCCTTCTGCATGTTCAGACCCCAGGCACCCAGGCACTCAAAGTATTCACTCCATTCTTTCACCTCCAATTTGGTCTACCCCTTCCCATCCCTACGACTTCTGACACATATATATCATTTGTTTACCTCTCACTCACTCATTCTGTCAATATGACCAAACAGTTTTGACACCCCTATTCAGATCTCTCAACCATACTCTTCTTACAGGCACACCCTCTCTTAACCCATCATTTCTTATTCAATCACCCCACCTCCCACCACATACTGTCCATAAACATCTCATTTCCAACACATCCATCTTCTTCTGTATGTTCTCTATTGTCCATGAAGTTTTCTGAACAACTCATGGAGAGAAAAATAGAAACACTCTGACCCTCTATACATCTGCAGAGGCAGGGACCTCCTCAAGATCTAGAACTATAAAAGTAACCTGTTTCACAGGTGCAAGAGTGGCTCAAAAACCACCCAGGGGCCTGAAAAGCAAAGCACACTCCTAGGAATTACAGAAGAAGATGGAGAATCAGCCTCAAGTACAGGAAAGTTTCCAGGAAGTAAGCAGAGGTCAACCATGAACAGTGCCAGTCAAAATGTACATAAAGATACCGGTACATTTAGCCATGGGAACATCACCAGCCTGGAAAATATGACCATCCCTACGAATATTCTGACTTGATATGGACAAGGGAATGTATGGAGGAAACCAAAGCTCTAGCACCACTGAAACAGGATCTAATGGACCTGTTTCCTGCATGGAAGCAAAAATCGTTAGCGTACTTGAAGAGTTCGGACACATATTACTTGCCAGACAGCCCCCAAATCAAGTCAGAAAGGTGAAAGCTTTCCCTCATCTGAAGATTATCAGGATCCAGGAAGGCCAGAACCATCACAAGATCATCAAGCATCCCAAGGACATATCTAGAATCAGAATTTCCACAAAATGTGTCAGACAACTCTGGGGTAACCTCTGCCTGGAGGTTAGAGGATGCTGGGGCAAAGGAATGTAGATGACTCATACTCATGATATACACCTGAAGTGAAAGAAGGGCCCAACAAGATGCAGATAGGAGACAACCCTCCTAAACAGACCCTCTTCTACATAGGCAAAGGAAAACTAAACATATGAATAATCTGCAATAATAATAATAATAATAAAAAAACACTGGGTAAAACACAAGACGTGAGCAGGAGTGCTTGGGAAATGCAAGTAAATCATTTGAAATTCCAAAACACAGCAAGGAAGACTGGCACAATGTAAACACAGTTAAGTCACATATTACATACAAAGTAAATACAGTAAAGACCACATAGGGGATAAATAACAGGTCTAATATAATATAGCAGAAATCCACAAACACAAGAAGCGACTGAAACAGCAGACATTATCTATCTATACCTATGATGCCTTTTCCCATCGGGAACTCCCTAAAGGGGGTGGCCAAAGCAAAAGAGTCTTTACAACTGGTGAACTCTAGTGCTGCTTCTTAGCCTTTAGTGAGGAGGCAACATGCTACTAATGGACTGAACTAGGGCACATGAAGCAGCCAGGGGAAACCAAGAAAAGGTTTATGGAGCCTTATCATGGATAGGTGGCTGTGGTTCAGTGCATTATACATGACAGCTAGTGAATGGATGTGAGCAAGTGAGGCCTTTTCTTCATCTGTTCATGGCATTACTCACTAACATGAGAAACAGCAAACAAGCATGAAAATATTATGAAATTACCACAAAGGAAACTCATAGATATCTTATATGCAGACTGGGTAAATCACAGACCTTTACCATTCAGGTCTCGGTTCAATAAGCGGAAGTAAGTTTCACCATCAGATATCAAAACACTTACTGCAGTAAAAATAAGTTTATGATACTTTTTGCCTATCTATAAATGAAAATATATAGATGTTGCATAAAATGTATTTACCCTTCGTACTAATTTCCATGAATATAAAATATTTTTTACTGTTCTGTTTTCATTTCTTTGCACACCAGCTAAGTGAATTTCTTATCTAAATCTAAATATGGTTTATGATTATATCTTGAATTACTAATTAACTGATTATTCATAATACATTATAAATGCTTCTAGATTAGTTTTAGCCTCTCATGAAAATGAATGGGTATATACTATGCATTTCACAGGAAATAAATTATTCCATATTCTTGTTACTTTTCACCTAAATCTGAGCAAGGAATATTTGCTGATATTCTACATTCTATGACAGTTTATCAGTCATTATACATTATTCATAACTCTGGATCAGTTCTGGCCCCTCAGTAAAACTGCTGGGTGCACACCGTGCAATTTACCAGGAACAGAAGAAGAAATGAACTTATTGATTCACATCCATCTCTAATTGTCATATATAATGCATCAAAACCTTGGCCCACTACTTGCAACCAAACCCCACAAACCTTTTTGTCATTTCCCCTGACTGGTCCATATGCCCTGTTTCAGTCCAATGACAGCCCCCTGTATACCACATTGTTTCAATTCATTTTATCCTATGTATGCCATACACCATACTGCATGTTCAGGCCCCAAGCACACAAATGGAACGATGTGGTATACCGGAGTCAACGTGCTTTTAATGGACTGAACATGGGCTTGTGAAACATCTGGGGTAAACCATGGAAAGGTCTGTGGGGCCTAGATGTGAAAAGGGAGCTGTGATTTTGGAGCATTACACATGACAACCAGAAACTGAGAGTGAGCGAATGTGGCCTTTTTTCATGAGTTTCCTGGCGCTACCTTGCTGACGCAGGGGGAGATGATGCTGTTTCCTGTGGGGTGGGGTGGAGCCAGAAACGGATGGAGGCAAGCAAGTATGAATAAATATGTGTGTATATGTGTATATGCATGTGTATGTATATGTATGAATATATGTATATGTATGAATATATGTATATGTTGATATGTATATGTATGTACTGTGGATATGTGTGCGTGTATGTATACATGTGTGTATATGAGTGGATGGGTCTTTCTTCATCTGTTTCCTGGCGCTACCTCACTGATGCGGGAAATGGCGATCTGGTATAATAAAATAAATGAAAAATTTATATATATATATACATATATTTAAAAAAGGGAGGGAGCAGGGGGCTGGAAATCCTCCCCTCCAGTTTCTACTTTTCCAAAAAAGGAACAGAGAAGTGGCCAAGTGAGGATTTTCCCTCTAAGGCTCAGTCCTCTGTTCTTAACGCTACCTCGCTAACGCGGGAAAAGGCGAAT